>JAFBJQ010001860.1:516760-560734 GCA_016785345.1 Trinectes maculatus | reverse complement strand
TTTTTTTTTTGTGTGTGTTTTGTTTTTTCTTCCTTTCCACGAGACAGCGTTATTGTGATTAGAGCATGCTTCAGGGGGATGGAGTGTGGTGGTGGCAGAAATGTTTTTAGTTTCACATGCAGCTTCCTGTCGGGAGTTTAAGGGAGGAGGAGGGAGGTTACACGGTCTATTGAGAGAACTAAAGGGGTCGGGATTGAGGTGCATTGTATGCTTTTGTGTGCGTGTGCATGTGCATGTGCGTGTGCGTGTGCGTGTGCGTGTGTGGAGGTGAGGTTAGAAGCATCCCTAGAGGAGGAGGTGGAGGAGGGTGGGGGGGACGCCTGTGTGAGGAGGCCATTTATGAGGAGTATAATGGTTTGAGGCAGACAAAAAGGTCACAAGAAGTTATGAGACAATATGGACAGTATGTATTTTAGTTGTGTGTGTGTGTGTGTGTGTGTCCTTGAACAGTAAGTGCACATGTGCCTGTTGTTTACCGTGCATGTGTGTGGCTGTAGTTAGTCGGGGGGGGGGCAGTACCAGTCGGCAGAGTAAAGTTTGAGCAGGCTGACGCGTGATAGTGTGTTAAAGTGTGTGTGTGTGTGTGTGTGTGTATACGCGTCAAATGAAGCGACTACAATCAATAGCAGGTCAGTAAGTTCACCCTCAGTCAGTCACTTTGTTAGAATAATAATGCGAGCGTGTTTCCATGGCGCCGCCTGCAAGAGCATTTACAGCTCAGCTGTCTCGGAGAGAAGCCGAAGAATCGTTTGCAGCAGATGGGTTTCGGTGTGTGGGAGAGGATGTGTGTGTGTTTGTCTGTATGCATGTGTGCGTGCGTGTTTGTGTTTGTGTAGTCTAGTCGTCGATGCAGATGACCTCTCCGCTGCGCTGCTCCCGCCGGTTGACCAGCAGCTCCACCTCCCGCTCCTTCTTTACAGACATGGGGGGCCCGTTCAGCACTGCGGGGGGGGGGGGGGGGGGGGGGGGGGGGTGGGGGGGGGGGAGAGGGAGACGCCAGTTCAGTTCAGCAGGTTCATTGAAATACTGCTCTTTGACCCTGACCATATGATCCTGAACAATAACTCTATATGTACTTTTAGATTGTATTGGAGTTGACATGATTTAACGTTCTCCAAAAAAAAGGAAGAAACAGCTTGTGGCGAATATGGGAAAATTCTTGGGAAGCGGTATAAATAGCTTGGCGCTGACGATGCACTTTTCAATGTGATCCGTCTTTATTTTTAAATGACGCACACAAGTGAGAAAAGTATTTTGAAACGGTGAGTACTGTTACACTTGTGATCCTGCTGAGGTAATACTTTTAATGGACAAACTTACATAATACAGTACATCAATATGTCATATTACACATACAACATGTTTACAATGAAGATAAATCCCCAGAATGTGTAAGTGTTAACCTGGACAAAGTGTGGCTGGCGCACACACACACGCACACACACATACACACATGCACAGGTACAAACATATGAATGCATGGAAATCAGATCCTGTCTGCACGGCTGCACAGTCGGCGAGCTCGGGGATCTGCGCTTCCCACATTTCTGCACCATCATAAATCTGCTCGGGGAGTGGAACGTCGAGTTTAGCGCTCCTTTCAAAACAAAGCCAGGAATAGACTCACAGCGCACTTCTCTCACTCGCGCCACAGGGAAAGATAAACTGTCATAACACCCTCGTGCAGATCAAAGAAACGATAAGGAGTGTAGTGAGCTGAGGACGTTTGGCGGGTGAGGGGGGCGGGGGGGGGGTCTGCGACTGTGTGTGTCTAGAACCAGCAGGGGGACCATTTATGGGAAAACCTGTGGCATTTTGCCAGTGGAGGCCAACAGAGGGGATGGCAAGACAAAGTCAGTGAGTGTGTGTGTGTTGGGGGCAGACACAATCTGATTAGAAAACAAGATGGAGGTGAAAGAGCCAGACGAATGAGACTGATACACTGTCATTAATGTGTTTTGGTCATGAATACATTGGACCCTGATCAAAAAAGTCTGCAACACAAAGAAATAAACAGGAAATAAACAAACATATGTTTGTCAGATTTTTACATTTGAATTCAAACCTGGGTTGGTTTGTTTGTTTCTATTTGATATAGTTTTTTTCTATTGAGTAAATTACCTATGTAAAAACTATTTTTAATTGGTTAGAGGTGGAGCCACTGTCAACCACCACCTCACACGTCCTACTGCGTATGCTTCAAAATAAAAGTATTTAACTAGTGAAAGACGAGGTGGCTTTTATTGTGAAGCACTCACTGACAATGACTGATATATATAAAAAAGGCGATTAGAGTGAACTTTAAGCTACAACTTGGCTCATTTTACTGATTCATCATCATTATTATTATTATTATCATCACTCCGCTTTGTGTTGATACAAACAAAAATGTCTGTCCTGAAAACAGGATGTGAAAATATCACATTGAAGCCAATATGGGAAATCTGAAATTGGTTTGCTACCATGTGCACAAACACATTCACACAGCACATCCTCATCACAGGCCACACTGATGCTACCACGCTTTACTGGTCCTACTGTCCTCCAAGCTGAAAAAGGGAAATACCACTCAATTTTAGCTTAAAATACTCGTGCTGCATGTCCTGGAAAAGTCTGGACTGTGTAACCGGCTGCTCGCGTCTCCCGTTTCCAGAAACGAGGCGAAAGAGTTTGTCCTGCACCCCACTTTGGGATGTCACACTGATGTACAGCTCTACTGCACACACACACACACACACACACACACACACACACACACACACACACACACACACACACACACACAGGCACACTCAGCTGGAAAAACGATGACAGAGTCCAGAGTGTTTTATTTTCCCTGGGATCAGGGGACATTTTCCAGCGCGGAATCCATCACACTGTCACAATAAAAAGACGCTCGGAGAACAAAAATGTCTCTCCGGGCTTCAAAGTGACTCTCCTCCTTTTGCTTCCAGTGACAGATTACAGCCTGAGGCTTTGGGGAAGAGTGTCTCATAAATACTGTGTTTTCTGGGATGAGGCTTTGAAACAGGAAATGTAAATACTTCACTTGTGTTGAGTGATATTCCCCTTTATATGACCCCTAACGGAAGGTGCAACAGTAAATATGCTTTTTAATACAGTACAAATCTTAGTAGCAGCCCATCACACCGCTACCGACGGCGGGTCGAAGGCAAAGTCTCCGTTTTTTTTTTTTGTTTTTTTTTTACATCCTTGGTTCTTGCTTAAACGCTTGGTCGGACTGAGGAATGCTGGGGCACAAGAGTCCATGGGAAGTAGTGTTTTATATATATTTTTTCTTCTTTCTTTTTTTTTTTTTTAAAAAAAAAGATAATCTGAGTCCAGTTTGTCCCTTTTCTATTTCAAGTCTGGATCCCATCTGCTCGTGCTCAGCAGACATATTAACTTCTTTGCAGGTTTTCAGGTTGTGTGTGAGGTCTCGAGTGTATGCGTGTGTGTGTGTGTGTGTGTGTGTGTGTGCGTGTGTGCGAGCGAGGGAGGGACGGAGGAGTGGAGGACTGTGGAAGAATGAGGGAGTAGAGGGTCAGAGCGAGGGGGGGCCGGCTTGTTCAGTCAGTCGGTGGATGAGGAATTGATCCTGAGGGAAATCTTTTTTCGGTACAGTTTTTTTTTGGGGGGGGGGCAGAAAGAGAAGTCTTGAGAAATCTGTCTGAGGCCTGAGAGAAAGTTTTAAAAAAAAACAAAAAAATCCTCCTTTGTTGCAATTTCTCCAAGTCGGACTTCATATCTGAGTTCTTGAAAACCTGTGATTGCATTAACATACCGTGTTTTTTTTTTTTTTCCATTCGCTCCTCGGTCAGTACAAATCTTAGTAGCAGCCCATCACACCGCTACCGACGGCGGGTCGAAGGCAAAGTCTCCGTTTTTTTTTTTTGTTTTTTTTTTACATCCTTGGTTCTTGCTTAAACGCTTGGTCGGACTGAGGAATGCTGGGGCACAAGAGTCCATGGGAAGTAGTGTTTTATATATATTTTTTCTTCTTTCTTTTTTTTTTTTTTAAAAAAAAAGATAATCTGAGTCCAGTTTGTCCCTTTTCTATTTCAAGTCTGGATCCCATCTGCTCGTGCTCAGCAGACATATTAACTTCTTTGCAGGTTTTCAGGTTGTGTGTGAGGTCTCGAGTGTATGCGTGTGTGTGTATGCGTGTGTGCGAGCGAGGGAGGGACGGAGGAGTGGAGGACTGTGGAAGAATGAGGGAGTAGAGGGTCAGAGCGAGGGGGGGGCCGGCTTGTTCAGTCAGTCGGTGGATGAGGAATTGATCCTGAGGGAAATCTTTTTTCGGTACAGTTTTTTTTGGGGGGGGGGGTAGAAAGAGAAGTCTTGAGAAATCTGTCTGAGGCCTGAGAGAAAGTTTAAAAAAAAAAACAAAAAAATCCTCCTTTGTTGCAATTTCTCCAAGTCGGACTTCATATCTGAGTTCTTGAAAACCTGTGATTGCATTAACATACCGTGTGTTTTTTTTTTTTTTCCATTCGCTCCTCGGTCCAGACATATTTCCTCCTCTAGTCGGATTTCTGGGCCTTTTTTCAGCCGAGCCTTTTCCCTGGGCCTGAGGATTTGTTTGTTCCAGACAGGTCATCTCTGCTGCTTTCTGTCTCTCTGCCCCCCCACTCCCCCCCCGCATCATTAGTGCTTGATCTGGGCTCCAGCTCTTCACCTCTCCCTTGGCGTGTTGGACCTCTCTTCCTCCTCTCCCCCTGCGCCTGATTGCTTGTTTTATTTTCTGCATGGCGGTGCCAGTACTTCTTTTCACTTTTCATGTCTTGTCCTTTTTCCTCTCTTGTCTCGCGGACATGTTTCGACCCCCCCCTCGTCTCCCCCTCCACCCGCACCCCCCACTGAGCTTCACATCTCCCTTTATGTTCCTCACATTCCAGCAGCGTTCAGATGCATTGTCCTCGCCCTCCTTGTGCATTCAGCTTTTCATCTCTCCTTTCCATTTTCCACTCTCTCGCTCTCTCTCTCTTTTTTTGACTACATTCCTGGATCTTTCATCCAAACGTCCTTTCTTTTTCCCTGTCGCTGGACTTCAGGGTTTCTTTGGTCGGCCATTGCGAGGCAGGTTCTCCACCGTGTTGCTGAGTCGGTACTTGACGATGATGCTGTGCACCGTGGACTTGGGCATCCTCAGCTCCTGCCCGATGGCGCCTTCTGACTTGCCGTCCTTCCAGAGGTCCACCACCCGTTGCCGCTGCACCACATCATGCTCCTTGGTCTTCTGGCAAACGCTGGCAGCCATCGTCCCGCCGGCGACTCCCCCTGCAGCGCCCCCGGTGGCCCCAGCAGCGGCGGCGGCTTCTGTGGGGGCAGACAAGCGGCAGACTGTAGTGCGGACTCGGAGAGGGGGGCAGGATAATGTCACACTTTACTGGTCCCCGTAGGGACTTGTCTTTTAGTTTGCCCTCTCCTATGCAGGGAGGTCAGAGGTCAGCTACCGGAGCTGGCGGGAGTTCGGCGTCCTGCTCAAGGACGCCTCAGCGGGGCAGGTGCTTGCAGCTTCCGGTACTGAAACGGCTGGAACAGGTTTTCCAACATGTGTGAGACGGGAGCTGAGACCACGGCGTGTGCGAGACAACACAGAGGACATGACACAGTCTGGAGCGGAGGTCACAGGGTGCAGCTATGGCAGCAGATATGTAGTTAGTGTCACGGCAGACGTGCATATTTTTGGACGTGTTTTGTGTACTGGAGCGAGGGAGCTGTTTCTCCGGGGAGCGGTGTTAATGGAGGGGAGCAAATCAGAGGATGGTGTTGTTTTAACTCCTGCTCACGTTTTTTTTCCCCTCCTCTGTCTCTGGGTGAATCTAAAAAAGGTCAGGAAGCAGCGAAACCCCAATCAGGACCACAGACGCGGCCTGGTTCGCTGCAGGCTTCGACCTCTGCCAGGAGTTCAGGATGCTCAGAGTCAACTCGGCCCGCGCTCAAGCTCAGCTGCTCGCCACCGGGCCCCCGCGAGCAAAACCCGACTCGCGCGGGACTATTTCTGACCGGCCGGCAGCCGGCTCGGCCCTCCGCCGGCTTCACAAGTCGCAACACAACATTTACACAACTCAACTCTTCTGTGGTTTCGGTCCCTCTCAAAATACCTCGGTACGAAGTCCGAATGTTTTCTTGGCACGGGCGGATTCAGACGGGCCGAGCATAATGACATTTTCAGAGATAGGCTCTGGCTCGCTAAAAAAACGCAATGCTTCTGACAGATGTCTCAGGCTACAATTACATAAATCCAGATCCTCTGAATGAGAGGCAGGCACAGCGCTGGGGGAGCGAGGGAGCTGGCTGTTGTGGTTTTCAGGGCAAAGCTATTGGGGAATATCAGGTTTTGCCAGTTATCTCTGCCACATCTCAGCTATCTAAACATCTCCGAACGGGAATACACATGCAGGGGGGGGGGAGTGCGTCTGGTGAGCATATGTTGTTACCAAACTAATGATGAGAAAATAAATTCACAAACTGCCTGTGTGCACTGACAGACTGCAGGCAAGGGGATCGGAGCGGGGGGCCAAAAAAGCCAAATACATGACTTTGCTTTTTATGATTTTTAATTCCGAAGCCTTTAACTCAATAAGTAACGAGCGCCACAAGAACACTTCAAAAGGCAAAGGGAACAAAAAAGTAACAACAAAACACATGCTTGAAAATGAAAATTCTGCTCAGGCAGGTCTGATAGCACAGATTGTGCTTTTTAAGGTTGCACAATGTGTCATCACGTCTGAGCGCAGCGCTGAGGCTTTGAGGTCGGACATGTCGAGAGATGAAAATGCCTTAATATAGCGGAGCAGCACGTTCGTGTTTGATTTTTCGGTGATGTCTATTTCAGGTGTTTCTCTGGCAGCCACATCAGAAAACGCTGCCACAGATGGTTTTCCCCGATATCGACTCTTTTCTGGATTTTCGGGGTTTCGCAACTTAAGCTGTTTGGGGAGATAAAGTGTCCGTTCAAAGTCCTTTAAACGGCGCCGCATTAGAAGCAATCAAAAAGTCCTTTACTCCACATATTTAAAGATTTAACTGAAATTGAATCGTTAAATAACTTTGTCGTCCCTGAAATAGCCAGTTCCCACAGACGCTAACTTGTTTTTTTTGTTTTTTTTTTTGCTTCGCTAAATGTTTTTCCACAACAACACAACCATATAAAGATGAAATTCCTCAGATGATATCTGTGAATAAGAGAAATGCTCTGGGCCGCTTTTGCTCATCATCGGTGACACTGGCCAAGTCCATCAAATCCAGATCTCTCAGGCCAGATCTGTGCGTCTGTCATGGTGCGGTGGAGCCTCCACTACACTATGGCTGCAGACAAACCACAACATACGCAACTGGTCAACTCTGGCCGCTTGTGTTTTCTCACACGAGTCAAAAAAAAAAATTAAAAATTGTGGACGTTAGAGGAAAAAATGGAGAACGGCACTGTAATCTTTTCATTTCCAGTAGCACGCCACGACGTTTCCATTTCGATAAAGCAAATGCGAGTCAGTTAAAACTTAACGATGCATTCCCGTTCATGATCCAAGTATACTGCCCTCCAGTGGTGCAATAGGCAGTGTTCTTACAGAGGTCGTCCACCCATCAATACCCAATGGAGCCATTCAACTCCTGACAGACCCACTTGAAACCTGCTGAAGAACAACTAGGACCCATTACAACTTGAAAAAAAGACCACTGCGACTTCCTCACTGACACTGACACAACCTCCTCCTCATCAGCCACAACCTCAGGAAACAATAACATTATGGATCTCTGAAATATTTCCATTGACAACTGCAATACATAAAAAGGCTCAAAATTAAAACTGGTAAACTGGTTTTATGTTGCGGATTTAATGTGTGTTTACTTTTGCAGAAATCCTAATGAACTTTATGAATAAAACTGGCGGAGTGCTCCTTTAAATAAAATGACATCTTACACACACACACACAGGCAAAGTCTCTTAAGGATGAGATCTTTTCATCACCTGATACACCCATTACTAGAATAAAGTGACACGTCTCTTTCAGGCACACAGAGAAACATGGCTCTGTCATGTATTAAAATCTCATTGTATTAAATCCCGAGTTGCTGTGACGCTACAACAATCAACAGGTTAAAGGCTCAGCTCAGCCATAAATCAGTTCCTGTGCCGCAGGCAGCTTCTGCGAGATCGCAATAAAACCTCCGCATCAGCAACATAAATCAGGTCCAAATCTCCGGCTTGCCAGGCGTCAACCGGATCAAACAAACTGCTATTCTTCCTCTGTAAATTACCATGAATGCTGTGACTGCACGAATATTTTATGAGGTTTTGTTGTTGATTGTGTGTATAGAAATATATATATGTGTATAAGTGTGTGTGTGTGTGTGTGTGTGTGTGTGTGTATGCCTCACATGCAATTCATGTATATTCGAATCAAAATTTAAAATTGAAATGAAAATGTGACCTTTGACCTGTGTCCTATGCGTGAACTTTCTATTATTAGCAGCATGACAGGAAGCTCAAACACTGACCTGATATGAAGGAGCCGGGGGGCATCTGACTGTAGTTGGCCCCTCCCATGTGTAGGGCGCTTGGCGGTGCAGGGGTAAAGGGGGCGCCATATCCCTGGGGTGTGGCGTAGGGTCCGGGAGGTATGGGCTGCATAAGGAAAAGAGACTTTTACTTCTGGGAACGGGCCACACGTGGGATGGTCGATGGACGAGAGCGGACAACATAACAATAAGGACAGTAAGACACGCCACTTTGGCGTTGTGAGAAATTGACAGAAAAATTTGCTAACTCGGCAGCTGTGGAGAGAAAACGCACAGGTGGGCGGGTGACAAGATAATGGGCTCTGTGTTTTCATTGGCCGGCCTCCATTTATCATTTTTCCACTGAGTGCAGAGCAGCTCGAGCAAGTTTTGACTTGTGAGCGTGACTGCTAAAGTGTGTGTGTGTGTGTGTGTGTGTGTGTGTGTGTGTGTGTGTTTGACTGCGAGCTGCTGACCGGGGGCGTGTGTGTCTCCGTGCCCTTGCTGGCCAGTCGGCTGAGGATGCTCCTCTCGGACATCTGCAGGCGGGCGGCGATGGGTGGGACTCTGGACAACGTGGCCGGCAGCCGCGTCACGTCGGCCTTCATGTCACTCAGCAGCTCCTCCAACTGGTTCAACACTGCATTAAAAAAAAAACAAAAAAAACAAGAAATGTCAATTAAACATATTGATTCATGCCACTATGAAAAATATTTTCATTTTTTAGCTTCTACTTCTTTTGGAGTTTGAATAATAACTTTTATTATTTTGATTCCTTGCAAAAAAATATATTTTTTCATTTCTGTATCACCACTGGAAAATAAATAAAGTTATTATTATTAAATTCAATTTACTGTGGAGAAACTCAAGAGGAGGCACTGGACGGTTGAAAAGTTCTCCCTGGACCATTAAAAGTTATTTGAGGGATAATTAATTGGATAAATATCAAAAACTCATGAATTGTCCTGACATTGTAACACTGTCTGTCAGTTTTCCGTGTTACAGTTTTCCACAAGATGTCCGCATCCAATTCTGTTTTCCCTCAAACTCCGCTATCTCTGAATTAATGGCCGTTCATGGAGTTCAGTGGATACGTGCAGAAACCCAGCACGAGGACAACAACAGCAGTTTGCAGCGCACGTTATCCTTTTCGACAGCAGCAACATGGACAGACTTGCCAGGCAGGCGGTGAGGAAATGTTTGGAGCTATCACTTAACATCGTGTAAGCTTATCTGCTCTGGCTGAGCTGGAGTCCGCTCCAGGCGGAGCAGTATGGTTGCTGGTGCAGGAAATGCGGCGATTGCACAACAGCACGAGTGAGCTGATGTGTGTCGATGATGTGAATCTTTCTTTTATTATCTGTCTGTTGAACTCTTCCACTCTTTTTAAGACATACTATTCATTGACCCCGTGCACATCATCTCTGACCTTTGTGCAGGACGGCGTTGGCCGGCTTGTTGCCGGCCAGCGACTCCTTGCTGAGGTGCTGGTGGGACTCGGCCAGGCACTCCACCTCTGCAAAGCGCGCATTGAGAGCCATGGCCGGGTGGCTCGGGTCCTGGGTCATGTTCAGGTAGGCCGCCCGCCGCAACTGCTCCTCTATCACCAGCGCCTGCTCCAAGAGCTGGAGGTCACAGGGGTCAGGAAGAGACGGGGACGGACAGGGAAAGAAATGTTTATATATGTTGTATATTTCCAATATATGCAAATTTAATCTTTTATTATCTATTAGTTCATTTTAATTGCACAGGATGCAGATAAGTATTATGAATGAGCCAATGGGGGAAAAAAATTAAACTGCAAATGCAGAAATTTTAGGCTCCGGTCATAATCTGAACATCCAGTTTTATTTTCTGTTTATTTCTTTTTTTTTAAAAGTGTCCAGAAGTGAATAAAGCTGAAATTCAGGCTCAGCGATAAATTAATCTCTTCATATCCATCTCATGTAAACAAACTTGCTGTGTGGTATCTGTCTGCTGCTTATTTGGAAAAAGATATGAGTCAAACACATTGCCATGGAAATAGAGGAAAAAAACTACAAAGTCAAAAAAAAAGAAAAAAATCAAAAGGCAACAATTTACCACATTAACACAATAGTCTCATTTAAACATTTAAAATGAAATGAAATGATGAAAGAAGGACAACCGGATACTGAGCCCAGTATCCCTCCCCACTGAATAATCAATCACTGTTGTCACGTACAATATTTTTGATCAATACGTTTGGAAAATGCAGCTTCAATAAGCAGAAACAGACAGTTGGCAAAAAGTCTTATTTCTGATTTCAACAGTTTTCCATTTTGCATACATCATCAAAACCTGCTGAGAAACATTCCTTCATGTCCTTGAACCTGATTTCTGTGAAGAGGGAGGTCAACGCCAAGACAGAACTCGAATACGTCGGGTTAATATATAAAAATATATTGAGGGCTGAATCATACTCGTGTGTTGTTTTGATTCATTCGGATATATTTCTTCCCCACAGAGAACAAGCGAGACTTTCCGTCCAGTATTTTGCAGGTGCTCCCGTAAACTGCTTCGACGCTTTGACCGAATCACCACATCAGACACAACGCTTCAGTTCCAGCCTGAGCTCTGAAGACGTTTTTAATCTGCACAGCTGAATTCACTAAAAGGCCACCGGCTGCACTGACACGTGTTAGACACAGTGCGTGATCTGGATAAACACACCAGACAACATGACAACCATTCCATACGTCAAATAAAAAAAAAAAAACTCACGAGTAATAAAAAAAACGCGATATAGTCGGGGGAAAAAAACAGAAACAACCCAAATAGAGCGATTCATCATAAAGGTAACGAACTGTAAACTTTATAAGCTTTATAATGAAGGGACACAACACCATCATCTAGAATAAAATGTAAAAAGTAATGCTTGTATTGCAATATAACGGAGACGTGATACTCTGTGTGGGAATTTCCTTTTTCGACAAAAAAAGGAAAATGACAACATTTTAAAAACACGCATCGGGGTTTCTGAGTTCCCTTTGCTAAAATAAGTTCATTCTGTGTTTTCTTTTCTTGTCCCCTCATTAACTTTACTTCAACTGCGCCTGCTGTTTTTCTGTGCATATTTCCAAAGGTTTTCCTGAAGGTTATCGTGTTACACAACCATTGCTCCGACAGTTTCAGGGGAAATACGAGTGAAATGGTTTTATTTATTTTTTGTGTATTTTTTTTGATGTAGGATTTTCAAAATAATTGACCCAGAGAGATAAGTAGAAACCGAGAGGCAGAGACGGGAGAGAGCCAGTAAATGAGGATGTTGAGGGCAGGATCTGAAACATGTGATGCAGTCGAAAAACAGGATGAGAGCTTTTCAAGAAATGCAGCAGTCAGCAATACCACCCGGCCCATATGTGGGACGAGGGGCATCTGTCATCCAACCATCAAACAAGTCAGATGATTGAAGACAGTGCGACGCGTTGGAGAAATACAAACTTTTTTCAATTGACATAAATTAAGTTGAGCGAAACGACGTGTTAGGGTTCTGCTCCTCATGTGACCTGATTACAAACAGATGGGCGTGCTGATCTGCGCGTAACAAAACAAAACAAAAAAAACGGGTTAGTTTCCCGTCTTACCTTAAATCGCCGCGCCAAAAACTTGTTCTTCATCTCCAGGAAGTTGCCTTTGTTCGCCTGTGACTTGAAAGGCTCGTTGACGATGGCGAACTGGGGATCGTTCTGGATGTCCTGCCACCGGGCATAGCCGTGACTGGCGCAGAGGTCAAGGGTCACAAAACAGCAGTAACACCGTCGGGCATCAATCACTTGGATGCATATATTTAAAGCTAAACTGAAATAGTTATTCACATGACAAAAATAAATCAACAAATACATTTTTTGGAGCAGATTTTGTGTTGACACAGTGGTGTGTTCAGGTGCCCATTTGTCTGGGAGCTTTAATTAGTTAATTGAAGCAGGGTGAAACATCGTTATTGATGATCCTGGTTGGTTAAGCACAACAGCACAATATTCCGCTTTTATTTGTTTTAAAAATTGTTATTTTCAAGGTGATTTGTTCATTTTTAAATTCTTATGATGAAAAAACATTGATGTTATTGTAGCAAGAAATTGGTTGCAGGCAGTTTCTGAAAAAAGAAACAACACTGCAGTTGTGTGGTAATGGTCTGACAGGGCCTCAGCGTTTAGAACAGTTAGAGTTTTATGTGCTGCATGGCCTTAATCACCATACTGGAGGACAACATGAACTAAATGACTTACTACACCGGCTTCCAGCAGACACAGTTTGCTGTTTACGGAGCGCTAGCTGACTTATTACACTGGGCTTCTGCCGGCTGATAGAAAAACAAACACGCGGGGTCATCGTCCGGGCAACCGCTGTCAAGGATACATCACGATCCCCGCCAGTAGCCAGAAGTCGTGTCGGCGGTGCCAGATCTCGTTCATCTTCCCCGAGGAGATGGCAGCGCGCTCCTCGTTCTGCCAGAGAGTGTGGAGCTCTGCGGGGACGAGGCCAGCACAGGGTCAAAATGAGGTTGGCCTCACAGGACGGTGTTTGCTGAAACCTGGCTGCAGGTGTTTCCACAGCACGCGGAGCTTTTCTGGGATCCGTGATCAAGGCGGAGATCTTTTTTGTTTTTTTCCTGTGCAGAAGCTCGGAAAAGCTGTTTTTTTTCCCACGGTGTTTACACGGCTTAGTAACTTGTTTGCTCAGCCTTAGAAGTTATTTTCACCTTTTCACCTCCTTTTTCATCTTTCACAGTGACTCTTTCTTTTTTTTTAATAAAAAAAAGCCAATCCTCCGACTCTCGAAATAGACCTCTATGTTTCCAGATGTGTTTTTGAAAAACACATTCAACTTACAGCTTATATCCTGCAATTACCATATAATAATTAGCAATTTCTTTAAAAATAACCGAAGTGCAGATCATAACAACTCTATATAAACATATTTATCTCATGCATCTACAAAGTTGTATCAATAAAAGAAACTTTGATCTGTCCAGAAGCGTCAGAATCAAAACGACACATCACCATAACAACCAGGGAAACGGGCACTAACCAGTGAAGCCTCCATCTGCGATGTTGAACATGAAGCGAGGTCGTTCAGACGGAGGCTTCCCGTTACCTCTGGGCGCCTCCTCCTTCGCTGCCTTGGCCTCCTTCTCTCCTTTCACCTCCTCTGTACCTGGGAGACACAGTGACGTTAGCATTGAGCAGACACCCGTCGGTGTGTTTGCGGCAGCGTACGACCACACACGCTGAAACGCACCTTTCCTCACATCCGACACCTCCGACTTATCCTTGGCATCCGCAGCTTCCGTAGCTGCGGGGGTCTCCACGCGCTTCTTCTCATCCTTCTCCCTGTCCTCCGCCGCCTTTTCTCCATCTGTAGGAAAAAACGTATTGGGTTTCACACGTCAGATTTCATAAGCGCGAATCGTCCGCTTCCTCTCTGCGTGATCGTTTTTACCTGATTTCTCCTCTTTGAACTCTGCGTCTTGCTTTGACTCCTCTTTGCTTTCCTCCTGCGTCTTCTTCTCCTCCGCCACGGCAGCTGGAGAGTTACCCGTTTCTTTCCTCTCCACCTCCTTCAGGTTGCTCTCCTCTTTGCCGTCAGCTTTCTGACCGGGGGACACTGTTTGTGGTGTCTCTCTTGTTGAGGACGAAAGCTGTAACACACAAGTAACACAACAGTTTTACTACTTTTTATATATTTGCTGTGTTGTGAAAATCAACTTTTAATTCACTTTTAAAGGGACTAAAATTATGTTTATTATCATCATGCCGCATCATATTAAATTTATAATATATAAAATATTATATATTTTATAAATATATATATAAAATATTATGTTTTTATATCCAATATAGATAACAAATGTATTTCCATATACTTCTCACTAATACCACGTGTAAAAATACTCTAATGTTCTTATCTTAAACTAAGAATTAAAAACAGAAATTTAATAAATACCATAATAGTAATAATAATAATAATAATAATAATAATATTAGAAAGAGACATTTCAGCTGTGGTTGTGTTTGGAGGACAGTGTCCCACCTCTTCAGGGTCTCCGGTCTTGTTGCTGTCCACCTCTCTCCCCTCGTCCTTCTCCTTCACCTTCTCTCTCTCCATCGGGGGCTCCCCTTCCTCTTTCTCCTCCTCCTTTTCCCCCTCTTTCCCGTTCTTTTCCAACCTGTCTGCAGGAGCAGGGGTCGCTGCACACGTTCCCACACACACACACACATACATTAATCCAATGCCCTTTACACGGAGCACCCCCTGCTGGATCTGGTGTACGTTTCATTACCTGGCTTGGAGGTGCACGGCGTGTTGTTATAACTGGCGTCCGGCGTGGGCGTGGCCGTCTTCGCCGCCGGGGATGAGGCCCTGGAGGACGATTTGTCCACGCTGACCTCTGGCTTGAGCTCTGGAAGACTCCACCGTCCGTTGATGTGCTCAAACTCCTGGATCTAAACCCAAAACACCGAATTAAAAAAAACTAAACAAAACAAAAAACTGCACATGCACTTTACATAACATCACCTCATTTAAACCCACACACACACACACACACACACACATGCTTTGTTTGCCTGGAAGTATATCTTACAATCCCAGAGGCCTCGATAGCAGATCAGGATGTCGGCAGGTTTAAACAATTAGGACTGAAAACCAGATTAAAGACGTTTGGATGAACGGAGATCAACTGGCACAGAGGGAGCGATCGGAAAACATCTTTCCAGACATCGCAGATGATTTGTCGAACCTGACCTTCACGGTCGACCTGCAGGTACTCGACTAACTCGTGAGGATCGATAACAGACAGACTGTTTTTACGTGGGATCAGGCTAAGTTATGATCTTTAAGAAGTCAAACTTTATTTTATTTTGCGATACCTTTCACAGCTGCCAAATTGATTCGCCTAAATGTTTGTGTCAGAGCTGGATGAAGTTACGGCTCACGCAGACCAAACACTTCCTGCGCCCGCTGTTTCCCATTACGAGCGGTCGCGCAGCGAGATGCAGCGTTCAGCCGTGAAGCAGCCGTTTGACGAGCACGATGAAAACACAACTTTTCTGAGGAGGTGACAGCAACGATCAACACAACGCGTCTGCAGAATAACACAACAGACGTTTTGAAACAGCGGCCGTGAGACGAGAAGGAGCAGACACGCTGAGCAGCTCCTCTCTGTTTCTAACCAAGCAGCTGCTAAACGAGCGTTTTTCGCCGCTGTAGTAAAACGCATCTGTCGTTGCCGTGGTAACGCCAGCGCCACCAAGGGACCTGTATCTTAGATACCGCAGCTGCTTGGTGCAGCACATCTGATCTGAGGGAGGCAAACAGCTGACGGCCTGACCTTCTTCTTGACGAGGGACATGACGCCGATCCGAGTCAGGACCGGCTGGCGACACAGGCCCTCCCTCGGGACGCCGTCTGCGAACGTCTCGGCGCCGTCGGCCACGGGCTCGCACAGGTGTCGCATAAAGAGGGACACGTAAGCCCTGCAGGGACGGAGACGAGACATTAAACTCGAATCTATAATACTAAATAGTAAATAAATAATACGAAACAGATCTCACGTTTGATGGATGCTACTTACTTGAACTCTTTTTCAGTCTTGCCCCTGAGGTCTCTCACCAGCCACTGCGAGGAGAAGGCGTCCTGAGACGGCATCCCCCAGCGCATCACCGCGTTGAGGAAGGCCTTCCGCTGGCGTGTGTTGAAGCCCAGCACCTATTGATGGAAATGATGCACATCATGGATGAGTCACACTCTGGAACGATGGAAACAATACAAGAATACAAGTATTTCTTTAACTCCTCAAGAGCTTTTCTGAGCAGCTCTCACTGCCTCGTAATAGTAAAATAAACTTTGAATCCTATTTGGACAATTGCAGGCCATTACAATCATGTCCACCACTATCGGGATGATAAATGAGCTGGGGAGGTCCGGAGTTTTTGGAAGCGGAATAGCTTCGCTGCCATCTCCAATTTATGAATGTTCGATTGCAAGGAAAATATCTTAAGAGTGTACTTCAAATAACTCTAAATAAAAGAAATTTTAAAAAAAACAGACTGATTCCAGTAATATCGCTGTTTCAGGAAAAAAAAAAAGAAAAAAGCTGGATCCAGAGAGATGTACGGACCTCGAGGTTTCCGCCAACTCGGGCCAGGAGAGGAGGCAGAGGTTTATCCTTCTCGTTCCTCAGCTGGCGACGCGACTGCCTGCGACCTGCAGTGGAAACACAGCGGGACATGAGGACGCACGTCGCAGGCCTTGCCCGAAACGTACAGTGAATGGCGTGGCCATCGACGTGAAATCAAAAACTGCTGAAACACTTGGAGCGTTTTCTCCTGCGACTGTCTGAGGCGGGAGGGAGGTGGATGGCGGCTTGCGTTTTTGGCACTGGGATTCGTTTGAGTCTGGCAGGCGCACCGCAACAACTAAATCAATTTCAAGCCCTAATTTAACACAGGCCTGATACTGCGTGTGTTACAACAGGCGTATTTCATCGTTCATGTGCAGCTCTGCTTGATGTCTCTCTCCCTCCAGTTTCTTTTTTTTTTTTTTTTCTCCCCCGAATCCCTTCTTACCTTCTGGTCTGTCATCAAAGTCGTCGTCCTCCTCCTCGGACCCCACTGAGTACTCGGACTGGTTATCTGAAATGTCAGCATGCCACTCTGAAACAGCACATAGTGGTCTGTCAATAGGCCAGGCCCATTCACCTTCCACTTTGACATTCACTGACCCAAAATAAAGGGAGATTTCACCTCAAATCCTGCAACTTATCAAGATCGTATGATCAAAATAAATAATAATAAGTCAGTGGCTGGTTTTCATCTGAGCTCTGAAGCTACTGATTTGCTGCAAACATGACACTAATACCAATACGTGACTCAGCCTGTGTCCGGGGTTCGAGTCCAAACCCGGCACCTACCTTGGTCTTCCTGTGCCGCGTCGTTGTAGTTGACGGGCTTTCGGTTCCTCTTGCCTTTGCCCAGTTTGCTGGCCAGGTCTTCTTGCTGCTGCTCGTAGTGATGCCGCAACAGCTTCTCCCAGTAATCCGGGTCCACGTTCTCCTCCTGTTTGATGATCTCCCGCTCGATCTCCTCGATCTACGGCGTCGGGATCAGAACGCGCAGGTTAGATGAGTCAATCAACTGGATTATGATGATTATTTTGGTTTTTGGGTGATCGGCTATTATTTCTTTGAACAACCTATTTATCAAAAACATTCAGCACAGTTCTATTTAATCATTAAGTTAATCTACTAATTGTTTCAGCCCTGTTGAGCAGTCCACCTGATGGATGTTTCGTTGAGTGGGTATTTTCTTTTCCCCTCTGCATCTGTTTTAATGTGCACTGAGGGAGACGTGTGTACTGGGATAACAAAAACAGAGATATGATTTATGAGCGTGCACGTGAACCTGAAAACAATCTGGGAGACCCTCTGTTTACTTTGTCTTCCAGCGTGTAGGGAACAATTGCGCTCTGCAATGACCTCCCGCTTCCTGTTCCCCTTTGACCCTGGTCAAAACACTAGACGCTCTCCTGCGGCGTTCCTCCCACGCCTGTCAACAACCACAACTATCCTGGTTTTCCTCCACACTCCTACTGGCCTGAGGCTTTTGTTGTTTGGATAAGACGAATGAGAGTTGGACATGTCCCTCTCACCTTGTCCTCCTCTCGGACCATGTACTGGGCCACTTTAAAGGAGCTGAGGTACTCGTTCATGTTCTGGACGTCCGTGTCGTCCGTGGCGTCCTGGCTGCGGTCCAGCAGCCTCTCGATGGCGGTGCTGTCGTAGTGTATCACGCTGCCCTCGTCCTCAACTTTGTCCCCCGTGCTGTTTTTCATACCTGCCGTGTGAGGGGGGGGGGTTCGAAAGCGTAAACGTTCTCGTCGACCACTTCTACCTCCGACAAAATCCAGCATGACACAAGGCCAAATTTGTCGAGAGCGAAAAGGACATTGAGGAGAGTGTGTTGTGACAAAATAATTTCATTCAGCAGAAGACGCCTGCCAAATCTCTCCCACTAGACTCGATCCCGCTCCAACTCTGACCCAAACCCCAGCATTATTACATTCTACCCAAACCCCTAACTTTATTTGACAGAACGGTTCAGTGCAGCTCGTCTGCTCTAAATTTAACATGAAAAGTATCTGATGTCACCTTCTCCCTCGTCCTTGAAGAGCTCCTCCGTTCCAAACTTCAGGATGTCGTCCAGTTCCTGTTTGGTCATGGAGCCAGCCTTGGATCCCAGGCCTGGCCGCACCACCAGGTGGGTCAGCATCATTTTCCTCTTGGCCACCTGAGTGATGCGCTCCTCCACGCTGGCCCGGGTCACAAAGCGGTAAATCATCACCTTGTTGGCCTGTCCGATTCGGTGGGCTCGACTGAACGCCTGTGTGGAGTGGGACAGAGACAAACGAGCTGTAAGAGTTCAGTTTTAAAACAAAGGGAGTTGATGGAGTAGATCATCAGTAGCGGTGTGAACCTGGATGTCGTTGTGAGGGTTCCAGTCAGAGTCGAAGATGATGACGGTGTCAGCTGTGGCCAAGTTGATGCCTAAACCTCCCGCTCTGGTGGAGAGCAGGAAACAGAACTGACAAGCACCAGGAGCTGCGAAACAAAACAAACAAACAAAAACAGATTTGAATATTCTTTCTTTTAACAGGAAAGAATCTAAAACACAAAGCAAAAATTTTTATTTGATGAAACCATCATGAAAGTTTCCCTGCAAGAATCTACTGCCTCATTACGTTTTAATATATTCACAACTCGCTCGCGGGAGGAAATGCACTTGTGAACCGCACAAATGCAACACACACCTGGAGGCTATAATTCAAAGTGCATGAAATAATAGCTTTGGATTGACAGCGGCTGCTCTGTGATTCGGCAAAGCTTCACATGAAAGACAAACATTCGTCTTCGCCGAGATGTCAGTAACCGTGGCGACCCGTGTCAAAGCAAAATAAAACTCAGGACTTCTGAAATTACAGGTGATAAATCTTTCATCGTTGCTGCTGCTCAGCGGCACAGGATATTAAAAAAAAGCCTTAACTGCAAGTAATTGACATAAGTCATGTCCTCTGACGTGCTATACATAAAACCTAGTTTCACCATATTTCCATATATTAAGATAAACTACATTTTTAAAAAATCAAAAGTCTTAAAAAACACTTCCCAAACCTAACTACTATACAGACTGCACCTTTAATAATGACATTACATTATTCAGTCTCTCACCGTTGAAGCGGTCGATGGCCTCTTGTCTCAACGATCCTGTGATGCCTCCGTCAATTCTCTCATACTTGTAACCTTCATAGTCCAGGAAATCTTCCAATAAGTCCAGCATCTTCGTCATCTGCAACATCACGATGAGGGGATGGAGAGAGAGAGAGAGAGAAAGAGAGAGAGAGAGAGAGAGATGTGTGCATGTTTTCCTTCATACTCGATTGCCCTCATGCACACGCACAGCTGGAATCGAGTGTCTCATGGGACTGGTGTAACATCTGTGAAGGGACTGGTCCATCTGGTGTGTTGATGCACCTGCCTGTGTGTGTGTGTGTGTGTGTGTGTGTGTGATACCTGGGAGAAGACCAGTACCCGGTGCCCCTGCTCTTTCAGCTTCCTCAGCATCTTTTGCAACAGCATCAATTTCCCAGAAGCCTTTGTGAGAGCCGACCCCTCGTAAGCACCGCTCGGTGTTTTTTGTGCTTCCTGCAACACAAACAAACAACGTAAATAAGGTAAACAAATAATGTAAACAAATAATGTACATAATGCATGTCACCTAATTGTGTTCTGGCATAATGTGACAAAAATATAGTGTTCATAAATGAATGTTAAACCACGTGACTTGTTACAATAATAAATAACAACACAAGATGGAGTTTATCTAAAGTGTAATTTTAACTTGAGGCTGATAACAAAAGCATTATCTCCTATCGCCACAAGGCGTCACTGTTGTAAAATGTAGTTGAAATGCAATGAAATACAGTATAATAATTGTGCGTGTCCTCGTACAATGGAGGCGACGGGGAAGAGGTAGGGGTGGTTGCAGCACTTCTTCAGGTCCATCATGATGTTGAGCAGAGACACCTGGTTTCCTCCACCTTTTGAGTTCAGGGCCTCAAAATTCTTGGTCAAAATCAGCTTGTAGTATTTTCTATATTCATCAACACAAAGAGAAAATATGATGAAACACTTTATTTTCTCCTACGCTTTGTTCCTATTTAAATGTCACATTAAAATGTATAACATAATATGAGATATGAAGGTGTGCAAGTGCAAATGTACTGCAAAGATAAACATTTCAATGGAGCGACAGTGGTTTTGATCTGATCAGCTGGATTCTTCATTAAATCCTCAATTTCTAAAGGAGCTGCAATTTTCTTTTTAAAAAAAAAAAAGTAACACAACCACAGTTTGTGTAATTTAAACCACAACGGTTTAAATTAAATGAACCATTTCAACAAAATTGAAGTGATTGTTCCCACAGATGGTTTCTGGCATCTACAAGTGTCTTAGTGAGGGAAGCAGGTTGTTTGTTTATTTCATATTCCATATTCCCTCTTCTCATTTTCCCCGAGCGTCTTACTTCTGCATGGGGCTCAGCTCCACCCTGACGATCAGCTCGGTCTTGGCGGGCATGTTCTTGAAGACGTCGGCCTTCAGCCGCCGCAGCATGTGGGGCCCCAGCAGGTCGTGGAGCTTCTTGATCTGGTCCTCCTTGGAAATGTCGGCAAACTCCTCCAGGAAGCCCTCGAGGTTACTGTGCGGACAGACGCACGGCGGGAGGAAGTGATTATTGATAAAGAATTCAAATTGTAAGTTCACCAGGAATGAATGCATTTGGGTGAAGTCCTACTTGAAGCGGTTGGGTGTGAGGAAGTTGAGCAGGTGAAACAGCTCCTCCAGGTTGTTCTGAAGAGGAGTTCCTGTCAGCAGCAGTTTGTGGTCGATCTTATAGTCGTTGAGACGCCTGAAAAACTGCAGACAACCTGTCATTACTTTTATAATCTAAAATATACAGGGGGTCCTCGAGTTACGACGGAGATCCGTTCCTGAGAATGTGTTGTAAACGAATTTCGACGTAAGTCGGAACATACATTCATAGGTAAGGTAGTTACAAAGTTGTGCCAATAGATGTCGCTATAACACCACCCTACAATAAGAGTTTACTGTGGTGAATTGCCTTTTGTCCCTCTTGACCCTCTTAATACACCGTAGGGGTTGAGATCGCGAGTGTAATGAGCATTTCCTTTAGATTTCTGATATCAACCGTGTAGACCCTGTGTTGTGAATAAACCTACGGTATTGCCACGATCCCGAACGCTAACCCTAACCCGGCAGGCGCGCTGAGAGAGCGCTCACCAACTAGTTCCCGTGCGAAGTCTGTACATATTTACGGGGCAAACCGCTTAAGCCGAAACAAGGAAGTTCACGCGAGATGTGTCGTAACCACGAAAACAACATAACTCGCGACCGTCATAACTCGAGGACCCCCTGTATTTACATTTGTCAATAACGTCAGAAAACCTAAAAATGACAAAAATGCTTGGAAACAATTCGAGTATAAAAACATTATTTATATAGTTATGGTCACTTTAGAAATCCACGTCATCCTTGACTGTGTTAAAAATTCATATTAACTTGTATTTACAGCTCGACGACATGGTACCTTGGACTGGTTGTTCTTCAGGCGATGAGCCTCGTCCACCACCAGACACGCCCAGTCGATTGACTTGAGCGCCGTCTGGTCGATGGTCACCAGCTCATACGAGGTGAGCAGCACGTGGAATTTGATAGGAGCTTCCCTCTGCAGAAAGAGAAACGAGGAATTGAGAACATTTCTTTCTTTTTTTTTTCAGTGTTGTGTGTTTTCATATCTTACTGTATCGTCCTCACCCTGAGTTTGAAGGCCTTCTTTCCTCCTTTCACCGCGCTGTCGTCAAACGAGAACTCGTTCTCTCTGATGATGGCCCGACTGTCCTTGTCTCCCGTGTACGTCACCACGTAGAAGTCCGGCGCCCACATCTCAAACTCCCTCTCCCAGTTGATGATGGTGGAGAGCGGCGCGCTGACCAGGAACGGACCTTTGGTGTGACCCTGAGGAGCAGGCAGAGGAAGAACCCACACATCACTTCAGTGCCTGCATTCACGAGAAGGTGGAAGGAGACAGCGACAGAGACATGCAGCTCCAGTACCTCTTTGAAAAGCGAGTAAAGGAAGACTATGGTCTGGATGGTCTTGCCGAGGCCCATCTCATCTGCGAGGATGGTGTCTGTGCCCTGAGCCCAGGAGAACCGCAGCCAGTTCAGACCCTCCAGCTGGTACAGATGCAGCGTCCCACCCGTCGTGGTGACAAAGTCTGGCTGCTCCTCATATTTTATCGTAGGCTGGAGACACGGAGGGGAAGAAAGCTCATATAAATGTAAATATAAAAATATAAAAATATAAAAATATGAAAATAAATATAAATATAAATACAAATGTATTGGATTTATTCTACACGGAAAAAATAAAATGTATCAACAAAATGCATTGACATAAAAAACGGGAAAATAGTTTCACCTCATAGGGAAAATGTATCTTTTGATTAAAGTAGTAAACCTGCCGGTTAATTTATGACTTTTAATTAAATGCAAACGTTAAACTCAAGTTGTTGGACCATGAAATGGAGCCATTGTTAAATTCTCGTGGTCTGTGGCAATAATAATAGTAATAATAATAATAATAATCAGACCACACAGCAGTGCAGCTACAGCCTCGGTGAACTCACGTCAGTGACCGGTGAGGCTGGAGACTCCTCCTCACCCTCCTGGTTCTTATTCCTCATCTTCCTGGGTTTGTCTGGATCCTCCTTCATTATTGCATCCCTATTGGACGGGACCAAGCCCAGGTCAGTGCATTAATAATAACACATTCAGTGACTACTGTTAATTAATCAGTATATACAGGCAGAGTCTTCTACATTAATAACATGAATATATTATATATTCTCTTATGTGCAGGTCCCATGATAAACCTGTAAACCAATGAATACAGCTGAAATAATAGTACAGCTACATTTATTTTGAAAAAAAACAACAACAACAATAATTTCCTGTAATAAATGTTAAATTGTTCCGTTTGAATGTGTGTTTTTGTTCCCCAAACTGAGCGTAGTCTCACCTGTGTCTCCAGTAGTTGGCCTTGTGAATCGCAAACTCCGGGATCTCCAGGTCGTCCCTCTCCCAGGTACACTGGTCATAGGTCAGGTCCCTCCATTTGACCAGGTAGTGGTACTTCCCCTTCTTGTCCACACTGACAGGAAGACAGACGGCAACGCCTCACGTCATGTTTTCGTAATATTTCAATATGTCTGTGTATGTCACAACTTTTACTTTGAAAATCGAGTTAAAACTCCATCTGGTCCTTTACCTGTGATTGATGATGCGGTGAATCATCATCCACTCAGGTTTGATGCCATATTTGTAGTACTTGTCTTCCAGGATGGCGTACTGGGGATCCTTGGCCCTCCTCTTCTCACTCTTCCCGACTCCATTCTCATCCTCTCCTCCCGAGCCGTAATCCAGACTGGGAGGCTCGTCCATGTCCGTCTTCCTCTGGTAGTTCCTGTACATCACTGAGTGGAAGATCTCCAACTGAAAACAGATGAAAGAAAAATATGCTGTTGAGTTAGCTCAAGATATTAAATGTTTCATTATTACATATAAGTTTCCTCACCTGGAGCTCAGTGATCCATGTGCAGTGCCAGTAGGACTGTGCAACCAGCTTGACAAAGAACTCCCTCTCCGCTCTGCCCTTCATGGGTGGAGGTGGCGGGGCGTCAGGTGGAGCGTCTGGAGCTGGAGGAACGGGAATGGGAGGTGGAGGTTCTCCCCATCGCCAGTGGAGGATCTTCTGGACTCGCCCTTTGATTGGTGGACACTAAAACAACAATACACCACATATGAAAATATACACCTGTGTGTTGTTGCGCGTGTGCAGCTCTGAAATGAAGCCGAGTAACTGACCGTGCATCGCGGACACAGCCACTCCCCGTTGGGAATCTCTGGCAGTGGTGGGTTCAGACAGTGGATGTGGTAGGATGAGGTGCAGGTGTCGCAACACAACAGTTCACCGCCATCTTTACACACCCGGCAGAACTCCATGTGGTCGTCATCCTCCTCCTCCGCACCAGTGGGGAGGCCAAGCCCAACATCTGATATCACTCTGTCCTCACTGTCCTCCTCAAAGTCCTCAAAGTCCTCGTCCTTTGCCTCCCACTGGATTCCCTCTTTTTCCTGGGGGAGGATGAACAACAGTGTGAAACAGAGTTTGTGTATGATTTTATTATTTTGTTTTATTTTGATGAAGATGATGATGATGATGATGAAGAAGGAAGAAGATGATGATGATTATTAGTATTATTGTTATTATTATTGCTGTTGTTGTTATTATTATTATTATTATTAGTAGTAGTAGTAGTAGTATTAATAATAATTATAATCATCTTCATCACATCATCATCGTTGTTTATTATTATAAGTTTATTATTATAAAACTAAATATTGAGTTTATTTCTTTTTGCTTTGAATAAAACTACTTAAAAAGTAATGATGATTATAACAACACTGTCACGACAATCAGCGATACACAAAGTTCAATTAGTCAGCAGGTAAATATTAAAACTGACACTGAGCTAACTGGCTAAATTAGGGTGATGACAGATTTTTCTTTTAAAAAAAAGCTTATGTTTGTTAGCGACAATTTGTGAAGTTGTGACCGACATCTACTTTGTGTATGGGTTGTTCTTGTTTCACAAACCATTTGCAAGCGCTGACATTTCTGAAATGATGAACTTGTGATTCCTACTGGGCTCTTGTGTGGGTTGAAAGCACATCATTTGTTGTGATTAGAGGAAATTATCTCGTGCAGCAAACCACAACTTGCACTTTGCAGATTTAGGTTCGACTTGGTTGAAGATAAAGTAACCGCAGCTAACTGGCAGCTGCGAGTCGGCCTGCATCCATTAATGACAGAGGATCAGTTTCCTGAGGAGTTACACTCTCATTTATTTTATGATGTATTATTTGACAGTTTCATGACCGTCAAAACCAAATGCCAGAGGAAAAGCAGGAAAAATTGGCAATTTTGCCAAAACATGGCAACAACTCTGCCAAAAAACCAGACCATAACCACATTAAATCCTTTATGAGATGGAACCTAATGCTTACAAACCTGGCTCATAGTCTCACACACGCGCGCACACACAAAACCGAAAGATCAGTCAGCATCTTAGTTTCTTTCTCCTCTTTTGGCAGCTGAGTCAGCACTTTCCCTCAGACTCTCCTGATGCGATGCTGTAGTTCGCCTATATTGACCCAAGGAACCAAACTTGTTTTTCCATCACTGATTCAACAGTGCACTTTGTCCTGGTAATTGAACAGAGTCACGCCGACAGCATCTACTTCAGGTATCTCTCCATCTGTGTGTGTGTGTGTGTGTGTGTGTGTGTGTGTGTGTGTGTGTGTGTGTGCATGCAGCCGGCTCTCTACTCTTTAATACAGCCACAAAGCCTCTATTCATCCTCCAAACAAGCAAAAAACAAACCACTTTAACTATTTTTTCCACTAAGCTTTGGCAAGTATCTGAATGGAGATTAAGACGTAAATAAAGATCAAAAGCAAAATTATACATAGGAAGCATGAACTGGTGTGTTTATGTGCAGTTGTACTCACGCAGTGTGGACAGCTCCATTTGCCCTCGGGGGCCTTGTCCAGCTCCGGCTCCAGGCAGACGAGGTGGTAAGCTCTGGGACAAGTGTCGCACAGGATGATCTCCCCGCCCTGCTGACACACCTCGCAGTAGTCCTGATGGTCCGTCTCATAGCCCTCACCTTCCTCCTCACCTGGGACTGACATACATACACAGTATGTATGTCTGAAATGACTTTTCACAATAAAAGATAGCTCATACCAAAAGAATGCAAAAACTTTATGCAAAACAATTCCCCAATATTTTTATATTTTTGAAAATCACTATTCAAAACTATTTATCTGACGAGGAAAATGTACAATTACAATTACATTCAATTGGCCAGTGACATTATAGAATTTATTTTATTAAATTGCACATATGGCCAAGAAGGAAAAACCATCATCTTGTCCCTCATGAAGTTTTCATATAAAGAGCAGGCAGGTTAGTATAAATTTGCGTGTGCTAATAAAACTTTAGTGATTTATTATTTTAATTTGAGCTATGAAAAAAGAAAACATACAAAGAACCACTATAAAAAACCTTAAGTAAACCTGACGCGGGAGTTATTGGAACCTGTGTGTGATTTATAATAACGTGCAGTTCATATAAAAAAGGCAGTGTTCCTTACTTTTCTTCTTCTTCTTCGCAGGTCGCCCTCGCTTGTTCTTCTTGACGCGACCGGAGCTGTCAGAGCGAACCGAGGAGCTGTGGACGCTGGAGTCCTCCTGCTCAGACTCATCCTCGTCCAAGTCGTCGCTCTGACGGAGGACAGGAAGTGAGCCGTCGACAGAAAGTAAAAAAAATTCGGCACATCCTAAACTTTCTACTCACCGAACAGCTCTTCTTCCTCTTTGCGCCTATGGGCGACAGCTTGATGCGGATGGGCGCCATCTTTTTCGCCTTTGCCAGAGCCTTCTTCTTCTCTGGGACTCGAGGACTCTTACTCCGCTTCTTATAACCAGGGCCTGCACAGATAAGACGATCGTATGTGAGCTGGACATAAAGTATTGTTTAAATGAAACGTATTGTATTGAATCTCTAGTACACGTTTTTTTTTTGTCACATATTAACATTCGACTAATGTTTACTATTTACATCTCAGTTGACCATTTCAGATTTCGGGGATTCATACACTTCTTAATTGAAAAACTGACTTTAAAAATTATTTTGTAACAATTTAAGTCTATAAAACAAATAACTCATTATAGGGGGTCCTCGAGTTACGACAGAGATCCGTTCCTGAGAATGTGTCGTAACCGAATTTCAACGTAAGTCGGAACATACATTCATTGTGCCATTGTGCATACATTGTGCCACCAGATGTCGCTATAACACCACGCTAAAATAAGAGTTTATTATAGTGAATTGCCTTTTTTGTCCCTCTTGTCACACCGTAGGGGTTGACATCACGAGTGTAATGAGCATTTCCTTTAGATTTCTGATATCAACCGTGTAGACCCTGTGTTGTGAATAAACCTACGGTATTGCCACGATCCCGAACGCATCTGTGTCCGTCTGCATCTCCTTACCGGCTGCCGCCAAACCCCCCACCAGCCGTCCATTTCACATAAGTAAACACAAGGCAGAGTAGCCTAGCTGTGCTGTGGAGGTGTTGGAGAGCCGGCAGGCGCACTGAGAGACAGAGAGAGCGCTCACCAACTAGTTCCCGTGTGAAGTCTGTACGTATTTACGGGGCAAACCACTTGAGCCGAAACAAGGAAGTTCACGGGAGATGTGTCGTAACCACGAAAACAACGTAACTCGCGACCGTCGTAACTAGAGGACCCCCTGTATTAAAATGTAAAAGTGAAGCAAACATCATAAGAACTCCCATTCATATTTAATAAAAAAGATGGACTGGTGTAGAGTGGGGAAACCTATTCATCTTGGTATAATCCAACCTGTGTCAGCCTTCATCCATATACACCTCCTAACCCTAACCCCCTTTTCATCCATCTCCAGGCTAATCTTGTTCAGACTCGCTGCAGATTACAAAATACATTTCATCGCCACCATTATCCACTCCAACAGTCCCTGACATGTTCAGACACATTCGCCACGATCAAACAGCCCTTTCACGCTGGATGCGGCGTCGATCGCGGCATCATAACTCTCACCATCACTGAAACATCAGACCAAAACTGTGGTTCGATTACTGCATCAGAAAATCAGACAAATCTAAATATTATGGGATAACTCAATGAAACATGATTTATTCATGTTTCCCCCCCATTTAAAACCTAAAAGTTTCATGGGGGACACCACTGACCTTTGCCCTCTTTCGTCTTTGCCTTCCTGATCGGCGGCGGCTGCGGCGGCGGCTCAGGCGAGGCGGTGGCTGCAGAGACCTGCTCGGCGACAGCGATGGCGGCGGCCGCAGCAGCTGCCGCGACGGCAGCGGCGTTGCCCTTGAAGGGGTTGTTGGAGCTGAACTCCCTCCACTTGGCTCCCAAGATGGTCATCATCTTTGACATGGGGATCTTGGGGTTCTTCTTGGCGATCATGGGTCTGGGAGTTAGAGAGTAGAATCACTGACACACATGTATATCACTATACATGTGCATGTTCATCACCATGTAAATGGAGAAAAAAGGGTCATACCGCATGAACTGGCTGAAGGCTTTGTAGTTGGTGAGTTCCCTGTAGTCCTCCTCTGTGAAGGTATGATCAACATCCTCCAGACCCCACTCCCTCGCCAGCTGGGCCGAGCTCTTCTGCTCTACCGGTTGCTGAGAGGAACCAACCAATCAAATGAGGACGATGGCCATTCAAACAAGGCTACGCTCGCCGATGACGATGGCGTCGATACACTATGCTTTACCTTTGTCGTTTCCTCCTGGCTGGTGTCCCGGTCCCCGTCGTCTTTTTTCTTCTTTTTGGTTTTCTTTTCCTTCCTCTCTTTATGCTTCTTCTTTTTCTTTTTCTCGCCGGATCCATAGTCGCTGGCGACGCTGTCCGAGTTCCCGCCGTAAGCCCTCTCCCTGTCCGAGTCCCTGTCTACATCACTGTCCTGAGGAGGGGGCGACATTTCAAATCATGAATAAGGCATGACATTGTTAAAAACAACAACAACAACAACAACAAAGCAAACTTACAATCTTTTTGCGTTTTTTGGATTTTGCAGGTTTCCCCTCTTTGTCCTTCTTTGTGTCCTTCTTTTTCTTGGGTCTTCCTTTCTTCCTGCAGGGGACCTCTCTGTCGGATATCTCGGCCTCTTCGTCTGAGGGGAAGCATCGGGGCAGAGGGGGGGGTCAAGGAGAGCTTAAAAAGGGGAAAGACGGCCATCACCCCCCCCACATGAACGATAATCTTCCCAAAACACTTCCCAACAAGCCAGATAATTCCCGCTGAACATAATTACAAACAACAAAAGCCGTCATGATAGCCGCTGTGGGTGCAGCGACCTCTGACCTCGTCTGAATGACGCCACACGCTCAGCTGGATACAGTTTGTCAAAGGGCTGTAAGCAGATCTGACAGCTGCTGCTGGCTGTGGCGTCTCAGAGATAATTGGATGCTGGAGGTCGTGGCGGGGTTACGGTCCCCGCTGGGGAGCCTGACACTAATCTATCCGTCCTGCACGGCCCGGCCCGGAACGACCCGACCCGACCCGGCCCGGAGCTGATGAAGTCTGGAGACAACGCGACTGATGAGTCCTGTAATGCACAACAGACCTAACACTTGTTCCCACTTCATGTTTATCTCCAGATACCCCCCCCCCCCTCTCACCCCCCACCCAATTCACATACACACACATCTGAGCTGTGTGCACCGGTGCATGCAAAACTCCATGTTCACTCCACCGCCACAGAAACTTCCAGAAACACATATGCGTCTCAGTCGCGCGCGTTTGGACCCGGTAGATTGGGGGGCGCGTGTGGCCAAACCACCAGCGCTGCATCACCATCATCATCATCACCTATCTGACCCCCCCCCCCCCCCCCCGCCCCCCTTAGAGATGTGCATCCATGTCCACATGTTTTGTCAGCCTCACTGCACGGTGCTGCCCCCCCACCCCACCCCACCCCGCGTCACGCGTGATTCGACGTGCCAACAACTTTTACTTTTCCCACCACCGTGGATGACGTAAAGTTCGCGACTCGACCCAGGTGAGACAAGTTCACCTGGACTTGGAGTGGAAGTGGAGCAGAGGGGACGCGTGACGACACAGACTGACACATACACACACGTGTGATGCTCCTTTTTTATTATTATTGTTGTTGTTGTTGTTATTATTGTTGTTGTTGTTATTTCCGTGTAACGTGTTTTTCACGCGCAGCTGCAAACGGGGCATGGACGCATCAGCAGCTGCTGAGCACACATCTGCTCTATGTGGTTAAAGAAAAGTCTTCTCTCTCCAACAACAACAACAACAACAACTAATATCACAACTACTAAGTGTGTTGATATGTTTGACGCGCGCGCCCGGCTCCGGACCTGGACCCGGACCTGGCTCTGGCTCTGGACCCGGACAGGCAGCGACCCGGGGCGCAGACAGCGGCTCTCGGGGACTCCAACCAGCCCCGTTCTCCACCGCGGTTGTGTTTTTCTCCGCTGTGCGCGCTCCCGACCCGGCCGCCAGTTTTCGTACAGTACCTGGCGCGGCGGCGGCGGCGGCGGCTGTTGCAGTTTCCCGAGGCGCCGCCGGCGAGTTAATGTCGCTTGCGTTCTCGTCCAGGTCTCCGTCGTCGTCTTCTTCATCAAAATCTCCTCCCTCGGAATTAACCACCATGCCCTCGTCTTCCTCGCAGCAGCGGAGAGGAGAGGACATTATATCCCTGTCATTGGATCCGTCGTCGTATTCAAAACAACAAAAACGCCTATTCTTGCGCGAATGTATGATATTTATTTAATATTCAAATCGGCACGGGGAAAAGTAGGGGGCGTTTTGGAATATTTTACACTAGGCAGAGCAACAAAGATGGCCGCCCTCTTATATTTATTTTTTAACAACCCCCCCAATAAGAAAAAATCCCCTTACATAAAAAATGGCTGACTATATTATTTCAGAACGCACCCCCCTCCTCCTTTCTCTATCTCTCCCCGTCTCTTTTCTTTCTCTGCGCGCGCCCCCCTCCCTCGGCAAAAACCTACACATTGTTAGAAGCAGAACGGGGTGTGTGGCTGCATGTAAGTTACATTGTTACTTGTTTGTTTCTTTACTGTCTGACCCCCCCCCCTCCACCCCGTCTCTACGTGCACAACCCTCCCCGACCCACCCGCTCACCCCCCATCGCACGCGCGCACACACACATACACACATGCGCGCGCGCAAACCAACCCCCCCCTCTCAAAAAGTCCGGATCCGTCACCAATCCGACACACACACACTTGCCTGGTGTCAGTGTCACTTGCAAGATCACAACGCAACAACTCTCGCTTTCTGCATTGCAGAGCCCGACACACATCTATCAAACATGGCCACCCTCTATTCTCCCCGAGCCCCCACCGGAGTGTAAAAAATATTTTGGAGCAGTGTGTGTGTGTGTGTGTGTGTGTGTGCTGGGGAGGGATTGAGAGAGAGCGAGGGGGGGGGGTTGGGAAAATCTGCCGCAGCCATGCCCAGACTTACATCAGATTGTGTTGCTTAAAAATTAACTACTTGTGGTGGGGATGAAAATGATTCCTGGTATGCAAACTGCAAACTGACCCCCCCCCACCCCCCCCCCCCCCCTTTACAAAGCACCATATTAAAGAGCCTGGAGCCTGCCGGGTTCCTACAGTACTGCTGAGGTCTGGCACAAACACCAGCCTTTATTCCTCATTCTCTGCACTCGAGTGGAGTCGGACCCTCAGGAGCAGAGGGGCCGTTCAGCTGGATGGCAGTAAGGCCATGGGACTCCCCACAACTCGGCCAGCCAACCCCCCCCTACTCACCCCCACCACCACCGCCGTGCCTGCTCAGGGTACATCTGTTTTGACAAAAGGAATTTTGATTTGCTGCTCAAATTCAAACCTCACAGTGAAAGTAGGGGTCAGGCTGCACTGCATTGTATTCTAATGTCTGCATCCTCGTTAAGACTAAAGACCTGTTACACATTCAAGTGATAGAACTATTACTAGGACCCTCTGTTTATGCATTTAACTTATTTTATTTACTGTGAAAATAAAATAAAATAAAATAAGGAAAATATTAAAACACTATTCAATTAATCATCTCTGGCTGAATTTCATTTAGCTGCTTCGTCAATATATCAATAGGCATACATCAATAAGACTGACCCAGCAATAATGATATTAGCAACACTTCCCTGTACCTGCATGAGCAAATATAAACACTGGAAGTGGAAAAGGCCTGTTGTTTACGTAAATGGTGACAGGGTGAAGAGGTCAAGAGCTCCATGTCCTGCTGTTTGCTTACAGCTCATGTGCTTACAGGTTTAACTGGAGACACTTTAAATGTACATAAAGTAATGTCATGGCCTTCATTTTAAAGGCATTTATCAAACTGAAACTATACTTTTTGGTGTCAACTTAAGAATAAGCACCGCCAAAACCCTACTGTTTCTATACACAAAATCATTATAAAGACCCCAAACTATTAATTAATTAACAATCTGTTTCAATAATTCAATGATAACAATTGTCCAGAGACAGACCAGATTCAGGTTTTTATGACAATTCTGTCTTATTTACTTGGGAACTGACAACATGTGCAGTGACTGGCCCTGTTTCATCCTGATCGTGCAGCCTGATACACCTTCGCATCATTGTGTACAGAATGACGGCTGTTTCCTATCCTCTATCACTCTCACCTGCATGGTATGTGCACCTCTGTCAGCTGCAGCTTTCATAGCAATAACTGGCTCTCATGCAAACAAGCGTTTCAATTACGCGTCATCTGCAGTGCGTTCTGCTGTAGCCGCTGCAACAGGTGTCGGAGCTGCTGCCGCTTGGCTACCATGTGCCCACAAATGGGAAGAGAGGAATTTGTTCGTGCCTGATCCAACAGCCACATCTGCCAACACACACACACGCACACACACACACACACAAGGGGGAGGAGGTGCGTGTGAGATCTGTGCAGTCAAAATGCAACCACCGACCCCCCCATCCCCACAGCTTCTGGCCACAGAGGTGTCTGTTGTAGCCAAATTGTGTGGCAGGCGACAGGGCCCACATGCATGTGTGTTTGTGTGTGCGTGTGTGTGTTTAATTCATATGTGTTTGTATGCAAGGTCTTTGTGCACATGGCTGACTATGTGTCTGCACTAGGAGTGAGACAAGCCAGATATGCTGACACCCCCACCCCACACCCTGTGTCCGCTTGGTGGGGGCGACATGTTGAAGATGAGAGGGATAAAGGGCCTCCCCTGGGTACTGCACTCCAGCTAACCCAGATTTTATGCAGCGTCACATCCAGAGACAGACAGCAGCCTCTGGGCTCCATTCAGAGCGGAGGTGTCTGGACGGAGACAACCCAGAGAGCAGACAGCCATTAAATAACACTCACACAGAGGGAAGTGTGGAGGAAATAAAGCCACCTTATCATACTCCAGGAGAGCGTTTGCTGAACGAATCGGATGTTCTCTGTATTTATTATTTACATGTTCTGGACAATCTGCATGTACTGTAATTGGACAGTGGGAGGAAACCTACACAGACACAGGAAGAACATGTAACCTCCTAGCAGCATGGTACATTGAGACCCCCACATAACAAATACTAAAATGGCTAATGTAAAATATAGTGAGGAAGAATAGAAAAACAAAAAACAAACCCCATTTCCGCTGGACAATTTTATGACACTATTTCACTTTATTATGTGGTTATGTGTGTGATGAAATAATATACAATATCAAATTTTATCTTAATCGTATACTGTACGTTTTATTAGCACGACGCTCCCTTTAAATGAAGAGGATACTGTATTTCCGGTTTTGCTGGTCCGTCAGAAAAATCGCTCCGTGAGCAAGTACAGGAGAGAAAGAGGCGACAATGATTGAGGAAAATGGTCCTTTGAGTCACGTATGTTTTCACGTTTTTACCCATTTCACTAAACTGTTCACGCGTATTACGTTTTATGAAAAATAATCTGTTCTTTTCAACAGTTTTGGCCCATTATTAAGGCTGTAGTCGGAATTTAACGCTAGCCGTTGGCTAAGGAATTAGCTTGTTCCACTGCTACACACCTGCTTAGCGTTAGTCTAATTTTTCAAGCTATTTGCATTCAGAACCGTAACAGAATAACATATAATAGTTTTCTTGAGCTTGTTGACCTGTATTATTTGTATTATTAGTACTACAAACATTAAAAGTAAAGGTATTTTGATATGATTAATGTAAAAGATACTTACTGGCTGCCTTGATCAGTTATGTATTGGTTTGTTAATCCGTTAAGAGTGAAGCCCATTGGTGATGTAATGTGTTTCATTGCTGTCGACATCCAGGGGCAGCCTGAAGTGTCCTCGTCCTCCCAGGCCAGGCAGAAACTTGAGGGCCTGCTGAACAAGAACATGAGGATCCGTATGACAGATGGACGGACGCTGGTGGGTCTGTTCCTCTGCACAGATCGGGACTGCAACGTCATCCTTGGCTCGGCCCAGGAATTTCTCAAATCCACAGGTTAATGACTGTTATTGGTTTTACATGTTTACCTTTGATATGCTCACATATAATGCATTTAACTTATTAGTGTTCCCTTTCTGACTGTTTGGGGAACAAAGGCAGCTCTGCTTGACAGGATGTAGAACAGGTGTAAATAATCAGCCAAGTGCATTTCAAGGTTCTGTGTGATTTCCTTTGGATCTGAAGCTGATATGTCCTTGTCTCACTTTGGTTTCAGATACGTTTTCACAGGGTGAACCCAGAGTCCTGGGCTTGGCCATGATCCCTGGTCACCACGTGGTATCAATTGAGGTTGAAGCAGACAGTTTGGAGGACACACAAGGATTCGGAATGAACCACTGACAGAGCCCACTCAGTGTTTATGTGACTGACTCTCACTGAGCCAAACACAAGACTGTGTCTGAGCCCGGAGAACAATGGACATCTTTTTGGAAGGATTGTACGAGTTGCTCAGCATCTTAATATACAGAACTCCTGTTTTCAGGATTAAAGAATTCAGGATTAAACCACCATGCTTGAAGAAGTGCATAGTTGTGACCATCGGTTGGTGCAGCACTGTGTTTCACACACTGCAATGTGAAACCGTGTTTCTGTGCAGTGTTTAATCAATATCTTTGTTACATTGCATTTTAAAATAAATTACTGTACATGACAATTTGAAATGAAGAGAAATTTGATTGTTTCAACAATTTTAATACACTTGCCAATGTCAGCTGATTCAATTTGGCAACTGAGAAGTTGGTGCCACCTACAACAGAAAACCCAGAAACCAAAACAACTGCCACTCAGTCCGTTAAACACAAAGAACCCATCGCAGTGGTTCATACAATCAAGATGTGGATGTGAGTCCAAGCAGTCAGTCACTTTCTTAAGATATCAATGACAAAATAACTTAATTTGTGCTCATAAAAAAGTAAAATGAAAAGAGAAGAAAGTCAACTTAACATTTGCTCTTTTTTCAGATGTTCTTGTTGGTGAGGCTATCAGATAGCCAATAAAGACACATTTGGCTTGTAAAGAGTCTTTGAAAGGCATATTACAGCCTACAGTAACATTTCAGGAGTGGAGAACATTGGAGTGGTGTCTGAACAGGGTAAAAGTGCAAGTTTTCGAAAAACTTTAGCTGGCTTTCAAACCACTTAGAAGGGGCAGTAGACAAAAACACTACACACTCAGTTATCAATTTCCACAACATTGTGCAATAAATAATGACAATTTCATCTGGTTCTATCCAAAATGTTTGCAGTTGGATATACAGCCTGTTGTTTCACAATATTCCAATATTCTAGCCATACAAAACCAATGGTATTTTACAGAAGAAATAAAAACAATCAAGGAGTGACTGCAGTTATTTAAGATCCACATGATTTCAAAACCTTTAAACCTATTAGTTTCATCAACGTATGTAGAATTTCCTCATGTCTCTTGATACCATTAAATTCAGACATTTTGGTTCTGTAGTGTAGTGGTGCTTTGACATGTTCAAAAGTCGATTGTAGATAGATCCGTAAACATTAAATTCCTTTACAAAATACTGCAAAGTAAACCATCAAAATGAGCTGACACTAAAATGTCCTAACAGGAGCTCTGCGTTAAAAAAATAAAAGATTCAAAAAAATGGCACAAAGAAAGAAATGAGTCACAAGAGTAGACATCCCAACAAAAGGAAAAGACAAGTCCATAGACTGTTTTCACCCAGCCCCTTTTCATTACTAAGTTCACACATGATTTAATTTCAATTTGATTTCTTCAGCCACAGCTACAAAGTTAGTTCAACAGTAGCCAAAGGTCACTAGGTCCTTAGTCTTTTTGGTAAAAAGTTCTTGTTCTTTTACTAAAACGTTTTAGCCTCCACTGTCCAAACACAGCCTGAAAAATCAAAAGGTTCAGGTAACCTACAGAACTGTCCAGCATGAAGCACAAGCGTTGGAGGAAGACTCTGCCACAGATCTACTCAGTGTCCCATTCAACTCAAAAAATCCCAACCCCCTTGTCTTCGTAAGGTCTGTCTAATGAGTTTAGTTGTACTGGAACTTGAAGTGGAAGTTGCCGCCAGACTCAAACGGGTTGAAGTTAAAGGGCCAGCCCTGCTGTCCTCCACCTCCACCCTGCTGGTTTTCCGGGTCCAGTGGATCCTCACCGGCATCAAACTTCTGCCGCATTTCTGATAAAACCATAAGGGGATGCAGGCACCAATTAAAACGGTATGTGACTCATATTTTGGATTTGTTGACACAAATGGTTCTAAGACAATCTGTTAAAAATGTACTTTCCTTGCCTGAGGAGCCAAAAGGTTTAAATTTAAAACAAGCGACAGTTTCCACTGACCAATTAAGTGCTGAGATATCTGGATTTTATAAATTTATTTTCACTACTTGCAACAAAATATCACTTTGTAAGACCTCTTAAAGTAATATTTGGAAATTTCTGGGACGTTTTCAACTCATTAAGCTCCTGACCTGGGTCGGTAAGGACTTCTTTAGCTGACGCAATGTCGATGAATTTCTTCTCTGCTTCCTTCTTTTCTGTCTCAGACTGAAAGTTGTCGGGATGCCACTGCTGTGCCAGCTTCCTGTAGGCCTTGATGATCTCCTGCTTGTTGGCACTCCTGAGAAAAACCATGAGGGTTAGTGGGTATAACTGGATGCGTCAACACTATGCCGCGGAACACTGTGATAAAACGTGTTTACCTGTTGACACCGAGGATCTTGTAGTAGTCTCTCTTTCGGGAGATTTTGAGCAGTTTCTGTGCTCGCTCCAGTCCTTCTCTGATATTGTTGCTGTCACTATCAAACTCTCTCGCCTCCTGGTAGTCCTCCACGGCTGGGGCAAAATAGATGTTAAAAAAATGTTAGTCATCAAAACGTGTGTTTTACTGTATCAGGACAACAACCCATTTTGCTCAACTGAAACTTAAAACAAATAGTTCATTAGAAGGGTGAGTCCAATTACCTTTCTCGTAGTCCTGGTTGAGGATGTACGCCTCCGCTCGGTCTCGCAGGACATTGGCATTGCGGGGGCTTCTCTGATGAGCCTCCGAGCACACGTCTATAGCCTCCTGAGCCAACTTGAGCTTGTATAGGTAAGAGGCAGCAAATGTTTTAGCATACAAATGACAATCTAAGACTCAAACAGGGACCAAGTCAGTTTGTTTAGGGGTTTCATGTTTTTCACACATTTATTACAAGAAAAGTAGCCATCACTTTGCGAGAAATCCATACAGAGCTTTACATGGGTTCTCAATGTCTCACTCACCTTGACAAGGCAGAAGCAGATCCTTTCTTTGCCCAGGTTGGTGTAGTATACAACATTAGGTTCTGTTTTCAGTGCTGATTCATACTTATCAATGGCATCCTGATACCTGATCATAAAAGAATTTGTTAATTCAATCTAAATGTGTACCCTAATTTTATTTAATATTTTAAATAAGTGGGATTTTTGACAGAAAAAAACAGACATGTAAAGAGCAGCTATGACATGTCACATAGGGTAAAGTACATACAGTGCTCAGAGTAGATCAGTACAGCCCAACAGATTTGTCAGAAAACATTTTGTTTCCTTCCAAAATCAACATTATCTACAAAATACTTTCACATTTGTTTTGAGTGAATTTGCACATAGTGTAAGTAAGCAAGTAATTTTCCTTTAATTCAAGACCATGTTGCACAAACCCTAATGAAACCCTAACCCAAATGAAAGTCTTACAAGCAAAGCTTGCTTTGCAAAAAATTCTCATTAAAAAGAATTCAACCGCAGGTGAGTCTAATGATTCATGAGACACATGTCCAGCATGATGTTGGAAATTGAACTGGTGCTCTGTGCTTGGCTTTAACAGGGGGTGTACTCTTATATGCTGAGCACTGTATATCCTGTAGCAGTACTGACCTCTCCTCCTCAATGAGCTCTTCTGCTGAGTCCAGCTGCTTGCTGAGCTTTTTCACTTGCTTGTAGTGGCTGAAACACTCCTTGTCATCCTGGTCAAGCTTGAGGCACTCTCGGATGTGACTGTACAGAGAAGGATACTGATTAGATCGAGCAAGGGATGCAAACCTAGTGTATATTTTGAATTAAAACAAATGCTGAGTCCTGAGACAAAGCTACTTTGCATGATTTTGCTAGTCAGTGCTTTGTTTATTCCAAAACTCACTTGAGTGACTCGTGGTGTTCTCCGAGGCTGTAGTGCAGCATGCTGAGCTTCAGGAAGGCGGCCCGGTTGTCGTTGCGTAGCCTCGTTGTCGGTGAGAGATCCTGAATGGCTTTCTGTGGATCACCCATTCGGATGTAGCATTCTGCACGAAGCTCCCGCGACTCGGGATCCCAGGGAGAGATCTGACGAATGATGGTGAACAGTTGAGCAAACTAATTCAGCTTAACAGAGAGAATAATAACTGTGACTTTATTACATAACTTGAGATGCAAATGAGTAGAAGCTGCATCAACTTAAAATGTCAACACGTGCTGAACTATGTCTCTTATACAAGAATAAAAAACAGAACGATACAATGAGAGAAACAATGAAACAATGCAGAGTATACATGGAAATGATTTTTGCGAATAAGCTGCTAACACACCTCTATAACTCTCTCCAGCACTGTGATGGTAGTGCTGTAGTCCCCTTGGTGGTAGGCGGAATGGGCCTCCTCCTGCAGCTCTTCCAGCTCATCTGCTTTCAGAAGCTGGTTGCGAGCTTCTTCGTGGTCTGGAGAGCGCTGCAGCTAAAAAAAAACAGGTAATTTAACACTAAAATAAGACGCAGTGATTTTAGATGGCAAAAGTATTAGTGTATCACTCAACTGACCACTGCTTCAAAGTCCTCCCTGGCCTCCTGCATGTTGCCCTGCTTTAACAGGATATTCCCTCTCTGCAACCTGGCCTGGAAATGAATTAGCCCGCAGAGAAAAAGAAAAATATGATATGCAAGACAGAAAAAATGATGCACAATATTCTTCAGACAAATAATCATACTAAGTGAAAAGCTGATCTTACAGCCAAAAAGTCAGGCTTGAGTTGGATGGCTTTTGTCAGGTCTGGGAGTGCAGACTTGGATTTTCCCATTGCGAGGAAAACTGCCGCTCGCTTGTAGTAGGTCAAGTAATTCTTGGAGTCTCCCTCTGGAAAAGAAAAATAAAATAAGGGAAGTTAGATTTTATTTTGTAAAAATACCAAACATCATCAAGTACAAGAAAAGACAAGCGCTACTAGAGCTAAAAGGTACAGACTGAAAATGTCAGCAGTGTTGAAAATATTAATGTGTGTGTCTGCAGGTCAGTGTGAAACCTTACCCACAGCAGAGTGGTAGTGGGACAGAGCTTCAGCCAGCTGACCGGCTGCCAAAAGCTTGCGGCCCATTTCCAAGTGGTGCTCGATCTCAACATGAGTTGCCCCCAAGACACCTGTAACATAAAACTGCTTGAGCCTCGCTGGAAATATACCACCGACCACAGGCAGTCGAGTAAATCACAACGGCGCACCATGATGCAGTTACTCCAGGGGACAAAACTGGAATCACGAAAAGATCATCTTGATTGAGTCGCACCCATTAAACTGGTGACGTGCTTTTAATAGTTCCCATCATCAGCTCAAAACATAATCAGTGCCGTTGCACTCAAATAGCCAGATCTACACCAACATTTAACTCAACGACACAAATTCCATGATATCATTGCCATTTCACTGTGGAAGGCTGCTTTGTAGCAATGTATACTACTGTACTTGTATGAGTTATTTAACTAACTTGATTAGTCAACAACACCATTGCAAAGCTGTTACACTGACATTTTGCTGCGTAAATAATTGTTGTAACATTATTTAGGAAATGTGACTTTTATTTTGGAGAGACGCGGCTCAGTGCAACCTCGATGAGCTAAGATTCCGTCACAGTTTGGGCAACTTTTAAAGGCTGAATATAGCAAACAAGCTAAAAGAAACTTTCAGATATAGTCGCCTACGTGTGAGGGGGGTTTAAACCGGGTGTTCTGTCCGCCTTACCGTCCAGCTGGATGTCCAGGATAACACACAGCAGTGACAGGGAGCACAGGACCCCGCTGAGTCCGGTCCGCCGACACGACTCCATTACTGAACTAACTCACTCCCTGACACCGGAAACAGCGAATTTAGCGTCTCTGTTTTCACTCCGAGCGAAAACACCAATCTGTTTCATTGAAACGATGATAATTTTTCATTAAATCCTCATCGTTTCCTTCTTGTCAGATCGAAGTGGCCGCTAACGACGACATATTTACGATCCCTGTCTGACAGTGTTCCGTGTGGAAACCAGATACGCCGCTGAAAGGTTCCCACCCCCAATAAATAAATAAACAAGGTTTTAACAGCGCCCTTTCACCTGAAACTGGAACAATAACTTAATGTAACTTGATGACAGATAAGCTGACGCGTTTACTCAGTACCAATGCCCTACATGTCAATGCAAGGTCCAAACCGCGCACTTCCGGGTTTGTCCAGATACGTGGGCTTCTCTCATTGGTCAGACTGTTTTGACTTTGTCGGTAGTATGGGCCATGTGGGTTGTCAGCAAGTGTGGCCCCAGGGCATGTCATTGTTTCCAATAGAGAAAGCACGACTGTAAACAAATCACATCATCCAGCAGAACAGGCTGCACTTAGACACAAGATAAAGATCCCTTTCCAGACAAGTTTTATGACACATGAAATCGAATGCCCTTCAGCTTTATAATAATTATGAACGTATCCTATCCATAATATAGCAACAACCTTGTTTAATATTCTGTAAAAAAAAAAAGATATATGATGTAAACTGGGCAAAAAGGGGGTGAGCACAGAGGTTACAAGTAATCAATAAAATGCTAAAAAATAATGGATAAATCTGTTTGTAATATTTAATGTCTATAAGAAATAATGTTATCATATACATCATCACACTTGGAAAAAAAATGTCACGACTTTCAAACTATGTCCCACAAACATTAAGATTAGAGATGAACACGGACAAACTTTGCCTCCTCCACCTGATTAACGTGTAATGTCAAACTGTGCACAACGTTCAGGTCAAATAAACAAACAAAACGTTTTTCCAATAATCACTCTTGCTTCCATCTGAGGCCTGTTTTTGGCAGTAGGAAAACGCAGCCTATCATTTAAGTGGTTTATCTGACTAATTACGATTCACTTTTATCTAATCTTTTCCACTGGGTATTGTTTGTACAGCAGCAGAGACTTTGGTGTCATTAGGAGTCATTAGGATTAAGGTTAATCTAACTCAAAAAGCACAATGTGTAACATTTTTCTGGGTTTAGTCATATTTTATGAAAATGTTATTTCATTATAGTCAAGTCTGAATGGTGATTAATATCTCCAAATAGTTTCAGTATTAGGTAATACAAAGTTGTTTTAATCTCCTCTCTGCAAAGCCAAAGGTATGAAATCCCGAGTAATATAAAATTTACTACTTTAACGTATACAATAGTTAGAAAGTAACATACTGTGCAAAAGTCGAGTCAAAATGTTAAGCATAACACATTTAATTGTGTGCAACTGTAAAAAACAAACAAACAACATTGTCCTCCACCATCTTACACAGATACAAACTATAAAACTGTATAAAACAACAAACACAAATATCTGAATTTTCACACGTCTGACCTCCCACTCATAGATGTGTGTGTATGTTGATCATCAAATGATTAAACCATCATCTCAGCAACATAAATAAAAAAAAAATCACTGCAAGCAAAGTGTAGGGTTGTGCATTAATACAGTGGTGAGTGGCTCAGCTTTGTACAACGTTTACAACATTCATGCAAAAAATTTCAATGCTATCACTGAAACAGAAGATACTGTTTTCAAAGCCTTTTCAAACATAAGCATTTCGGCCGTAAGTACTGGCAGCCACGCTTCTGGTCTGAGCAGCTCCAGAATATACAGTTCCTCTGGTTTGATAAGGCAAAGGGCTGCAAGAAAGGATCGTAACACAAAAATGTCAGTGACATGTGTCAGTCCGATTTTTCCAAAAAATCAGCAACTGTTTGATTTGGGGTTTTCTTCCTTACAGCTTTCAACTGTGCTTGATCACAGCAGGTGTCAATGAAGCAAGAGCTCCTTTACATTCTTCTCATTAATCAAAACTATGTGCACCACTGTGTTTTTTATTATACCACTAGGGGGTGCCAAACTCAATCTAACTCAGCCTGTTCTGTCTGCCAGCTGTTTAAAGGTTATATATTGTTAAGTTATTTTAAAATCTTAAGTTTAGACCACTTTCAAAAAGTTAAAAACTTACTATTTTTCCTCTTTGCTCATTTTGCAGGAGCAGGTGAGGCAGCTACCTCCGGCGATGGCCAGCACAGCGGAACACCAGCCGATGTACAGCCCTTCCCCTATTTCATACCTGAAACACACAGAACAGTGAAGTCAGCCAGCTCTCATGTGAGCTTCACCCGGGTGCAGCCATCCCCTCCTGTTCCTCCCTGTATTCCACTGTCTCACCTTATCCCAGGATAGAAGGGGTCAAAGAACTCCTGAGTGATATTGAAGGCGTACCAGGACACGGCCACCATCGTGCAAATACCTTTTGGTTACAGCAAAAAAAAAAAAAACGTCAGTTATTCACAAGTTATGTTGAAGGTTGTTGCAGTTAAACTTTTTGAAATGTTCCTTTATGTAATCTATCTATCTATCTATCTTTCTATCTATCTATCTATCTATCTATCTATCTATCTATCTATCTATCTATCTATCTATCTATCTATCTATCTATCTATCTATCTATCTATCTATTTTTTTTATTTTTTATTTTTGTAAGAAAGAACAGTTTTTTATGCGTGGATTTTCAATACCCCATATTTACCTTGGAGTATGAATAAGACTCCCGCAGTGCCAGCAATCCTCCCCTTCAGGACATAGTTTTCTCCTCCTGCCTTGGAGCACTGTACTCCTATCAGGGCCGCCACCAGTCCAAAGGTGCCTAACACTATTGCTGTGATCATCAAGGCACGCGACGCCTGGATGTAACCTGGAGATGGTGTGGGAATACAAAAAAGTTTGATTCACCATCTTTCACCTCATTTTCATTTTGTTTTTAATATTTTGAAACTAAAGTGACCCATGATTGAGATTCTGTGGATCACCATTAAAAAAAAAAAAAGAATTAGTAATTGCATCTAGACAACACAGGTTTTTT
>JAFBJQ010001860.1:468032-516382 GCA_016785345.1 Trinectes maculatus | reverse complement strand
CACACACACACACACACACACACACACACACACACACACACACACACACACAGTTTTTTTCCCCTTTCACATTTTACGCCTCTGAAACTGAACAGGTGTTTATCGGCTCACTCTGCGGCTCCAATGGTCGATCATATGTCACGCTTAAAGACATTTTCAGACACGTCTCATAAACATAATTAGACTCCTTCTTCTTCCTCATTCAACATGTGGCTGACCAAATACGGTAGTATCAATCACATTTGACGCTGCCTTTTCTCATAACGTTCGATGAGCTTCCTGAAAAAAACAAACAAACACGATTTCTTTTTGATTTGAAGCCAAAGTTTCGCAAATGGTGGCACGAGTGGTTTTACACGTTTTCTAGCCGACAGCAGTTTTGTTTTTATTTCTTTTACTGTTGTGACGAGCTCAAGGCCGCAAGACACAAGGTCACAACCACCCAGCACCACACCCAGTATTTTATATTTGGAAATATGTCTCCATCTAACTCGTTTCATAAGGACCAAAGTCACAGACATATAAGAAACAGACAAAGGGCTTAAGTTCCCATGGTGCTGCTGTGGTTTCCGTGTTTGTGTGTGTCTTCATTAATAATCCTCCTGATAGCTGCTGGGTCAGTGTTGCCAAATCTAGGGCACACTGAGCACACTGAGTCCACCACACTGATAATATAATGCTAAATCTTAACCTGCATTTCCGACCATGTTGTCAAGAGCGTAGAGGTGTGGGAATTTGTGGAACCAATAAAGCCATTTGCATGTAAGGGTCAAGAAGAGCGTTCCGGAGAATAGACGCTCTATAAACCTGAACTGAACCGTTTCTGAGGCAAAGGAACTTTTGCTGACTGTAAATCGACTCAAGCAAAAACAAGATTATCCAATGAGTTAGTTATCAGGGAAAATGTGCTTCCATGATAATATAGAAACAAACCTGATGCAAACATCACAGTCACTGACAAAATGAAGTGATAACATAAGGTACAAGATGTTTCCTCGGTGTGTCTTTTTTTTTTTCGTCGTTGTGTTAATTAATCAGTTGTAACTATACATTTTTGACAGTGTGGATACTGGAGCGTCACCTTGAACACTGCGAAGAGAAAATCAGCGATGTTCACTAATTCGGATGACGTATATGTAATCAAACTTTTTTCAGTCTGGTCCTGAAAGTAAAAAGGCATAAATTCATACCAGTTAAATCTGAAATAACTGCCCCCATGTACCTCCGGAGAACCTGCCGAGTTGCTCCGCAAACGTCTTCTTGATCCACCATAAATGTCTCATTTTATGGCTGAGCTGTTTGCAAAGCTCATGTTTACAGCTGCCTTTGCTGTGCAGTGGTTGCTGATGAGCCTGTGTGCATGACGTTAAACTTTATGTGATTTTTTTTTAAGTGATACCTGGAAAAGATCCTAAGCTTTCCAGGAAAAAACTAATTAAAGGGAGGTTGGATGCATGTGTGCGAAGAGACTGACAAATGACACAAAGGGCCATTTCATACCATTAGAAAGAAAAATCTTAATTCCCAAAGCAGTGAGCATTGACTGCAGTAATATGTTGGGACGGGCAATGAGTGGCTGTTATACTGGATTATACAATAACTAGATATTACTGTCTGATGACATTTATACAGTATGTAACGTCACAAAAACATTACCTTGTCCCTCACCCTTTTTTTACGGTGATTACGCATTAGTATTCCTCAGCTATGTCCAAGCATGAGTGCAGTCAATGAACATTGGCCCTTGTAAGTGAAAGTCACTGAAGCTGATGTGAATTACAGTATGTCGGCTTTGATGAATCATCAATGTTCAATTTAAAGTCTGCATGGGAAAAGTCAGGAGATAATTCCGTCAGAGGTTGGGAAAACGCTGCTCCTCTGTTTATATATTTGATCCAACTTTTTGGAACGTCTACCCACCCTCGTGTTTGTTTTGGCCCACTCCATCACCCCTTTCACACCAAAGACGATTATTGTTTTCACTGATATGTCCCTGGGCAGTTTCGGTGCTGAGATGGGTTAATGAGTAACACCCCACGAGGCTGATAACACCATACATAACCGATAGTCTCAATAAGCCTTCCTGTCGTAAAAATTGTGCTGGCCACTTTAATCTTCTCTGGGGTCAAGATGTGAAGATGATAGACAGCAGGTGAACTGGGCCAGACATGTTTTTTAATGTCTATAAATACCAAAGAGTCAAACAAGTAGGTAATGTTCATAATGTCTGCTCTTCCGGTTCAAACAGAGCTTCACTGTACATTTAATAGTCAATAAATGACAGTGATAAGACTGGGACTGTATACTGAACTTTGCTCCATCAATAAAATATCTTCTGAAAATAACTTTGATAAATGGATTGGGTGCAGGATGACAGAAATGGAAAATTACTATAAAAGTTAGACACTGATGCGCTTAATGGAACTGGGATTAAAGATGTTAAGTCTTATGAATAACAAGAAATATGAGTAAATGTCTTAGCTTCTAAAACCCGGAGTATACCAAAATACACTTTAAATGATGTCACAATATGAAATAAATATTTACTTGAATAAACACAATATTTAACTACCGGGGAAATTACACAACAACTATATTCAGATACAACTTTGTGTATTAATGTCTTATTTATTCATTTGTTTAAAATACAGAAGCTTTATTTGTTAAATGAAGCTGTAAGTTTTGGTATATAAACCTCCTCTCGGGTCAAAATCGTTTTATTCGTTTAACTACACAAAAAATAACTCAATCAGTGCAGCATGGTAAGCAATAAATGGCAAAATGTAAATGTATTTCACCTCCCTTAAACGAAACTTGTACTGGGTACAAATTAAGAGACACTTCTTGTCCACAAACAAAAGCTGCACACTAAGCAGCGTGGCAATGTCAGTGTTACTTCACCAGAAACAAATGATTCTGATTCTTTTATCATGACAAACTACACTTCCTACGGGGCCACTAACACTTTCTTGAACAATTCTTAGTAAAAAATAATGTAAACGTTTTCGCCACAACAAATATTTTTTACAATATCAAAGTCACATGATGGATTTTAAAGATGCAACGAAGAGACACAGCATAAAGCCGAGCTGCACCTGATCTACTCTGATTTATTTACATAAGTTATATGAAAGTGCCATGCGGTTATGGGAGTAGTGAAGTAATATCTGATGTATATTGAATTTCAAACCAGTTAAAAATGAAAACAGGTTAATTACCGGCATGTCCAACTTGAAAACATAACGCTACATCCTTTAATTTCAACACTCAGCTGAACTCTTTTTCAAACTGGGAGCCGGTCAGTGTATCAATCCAACAAAATCATCATGTCATGTCCAGGTTAGGATTTGGAAGCCCCCTTTGTCACAGCCAAGCCGATGAGTCCTGCTAAACCAGCCAAACCAAGACCGATTCCCCCAACGATTGCCATGCCAACCAAGCCATCTAGATGACAACAGGTGAACATCAGTTTGTAACTCTATTCAACCCAGAAACTAATTTTATAGTCCAATTACAATTCGTTTTTGTTGTTTGTTTGTTTTTGTTTTTTTTACCTTTTTTCAACGCTTTGTCGATTAGCTTCTCCAGCTCCAGAGCCTGCTTGTTCCCTGGCTCGTTCTTGAGAAGAGTTCGAATGTACTTTAGGGCTTTTTCATATTCCTGGGAAAAAAAAGAAAACATAGGGAAGAAATGGAAAAAAAGGTCATTTGGTTTGTTAATTAATGACCTAACACAAAAGCCCATATATTTAGCACCGTCAGAGGGATCATCAAGTTAGGAGTAACACTAACTTTGAGTCTGTAGTTGGCCACTGCAAGGTAGAACAAATAGTCCCGGGAGTCGTCTTTGGATGCTTTTTGGATAAGTTCTGCAAATGAAAGGAGAAGTATTCAAACCAAGAAAACTATTAAACGTACAAAATACTACAAGACACTACAATGTCTTTCATCTGATAATTCTTTTTTTCTCTGAAATTCAATAAATTTGCCTCTATAGCAATAATATTAATAATGCAAAAGTAAACATAACAGTTTTATCTTACTATTTATATATACACACGCATATTTTTTTTATATCAGAACTTAACTGTACAATGTCTGATCATGTGTAAACAATGATAAAAAAGATAATAAGAAACAGTGCAACAACCTTTTCGATCCTTACGTTCGTTTATCTTTGACAATAACATAAATATATGTTATGGGTTTGAAACATTAATTTAGCCTTGATGCTGTAGTTCACCTTACGGCCCTTAACTTACCCTCCAACATGCCAATTCCCTTCTTGATGTCCTCGGAGTATTTACTCCTGATCAGACACCAGGCATATTCAAACGTCGTGTCTTTGGACACAGCTCCCTTCGCCAGCTCGTTCTTATATTTCTTCTCAAATTTCTGTCACAACAAAAACACACATGGTCTAACATGAAGCGACAACAGAACGGAGCCACCTAATACGTATTTGCATGACGTATACAGGAAGGAACACAGAAACACTGCGCGTGACATTTAACTGTAACGACTTTTTTCACCTCCAAAGTAAATTTAGCATTAGCTATAATCTGTGTCATACTATAAATACAATAAACCAACCATTTTTATATGACAAATACGATTATTAGCATTGGCGAACTGAGTGTCGCCACAAAGATTGTCAATACGTGTCGTATTTTTTTAAGTTACAACATTAACCCTCAACACAGATAATATAAAAACCTCAGCGCGTGCGACGAGTGGTTTGATATGTATTTTTGATAAAACAAAGAGGTTAAATAAAGTGAAAACGTACTGAAAGGTCCTCAGGAGCCACCACTTCTGTCACGATGGCCTCCATGTTTCCGGAAACGTGTTCAGTTTAGCTCTGTTCTTCCGCTTCTGACGTTGTTGCAATTCAGTACCCGCCCTGTATTACCGCGTCACGTGACGGTGACGCGACTGAAATCATCTTTGATTGTATGTGACAACCACAATGACAACAACATGAAAACAAGAAAAAAAATTAAAATTAAAAATAATTTTATATATATATATGTGTGTGTGTGTGTAAATATTATAGTTATATACACAAGTATATAACTTTATTTTCATTTCTATACTTTTATTTATTCTATACTCTTTTTATACCTTGTTGAATCTTGGTTGTTTTTGGGAGCAGCTGTAACAAATATTTCTGATTCTGATGAAACAATATTCTGAACTGAACTAAAAAGTCATAGAAAATATTTTCTCCGTTGTTTTTTTTTTTTTTTTTTTGTAAATTTTATTTTTGCATGGGCACTGTTGAAATCAATGCAGCACCTGCTGTGTGGGGAAGCTCTGGAGGTTGTACTAGTTCTTGGTTAGGTGTGCTGGTGAAAAGGCGAGCGGCAACAGCTCACTGAGGCTGGTTTCTTTGTAAGATCCGTCCGGCTTGGTCAAATACACAGTCCACTCGGGTCCAAACTGGTGAAAGACAGAAACATGTACTAGTGAAGGAAAACATACAATGTGCAAGAGAAAGACAGGATTTAGATCACAGAGAGTCTGTAGGGGTCACCAACGTAATTCTTAACATCCACATAGGGTGGGCAAGATAAGATAAGATAAGATAAGATAAGATAAGATAAGATAAGATAAGATAAGATAAGATAAGATAAGATAAGATTTAGAATTTTATTGTGATCCCACACTGACATTATAGACAGGATATCATTTTATTTACTGGGAATCATAAGTTCCTCCCTGTGATTTTAGTCTTCGATGTTATAAGTACTTGTGTTTACATGACTATAAAACATGTCAGCCTCAGATTTGAACACAACTAACCCATGCCACAATACACAAAGAAAAGCAGGAGTGTTCCCGATTTCTATACACTCGATCCTAATCAAGGTCATTGTGGAAATTATGGGCAGAAATGACTTCCTGTATTGATTGGATGGAAAGTTCTTGCGGTGCATCATGCACTAATCATAAGATAATGATTGTCTATGAGGGTAATAAAACAGTTGTCTCACCTCCATAAGAACCTGTCGACACGCCCCACATGGCCCAACAAAATGGTCTTTGACGTCACTGGACGAGAGACAGGATTATTAGGGTAAGAATGTGTGTTATTATGTGTTGCTGTCAGTTTCACTACACACTGAGTGTTACCATGTGACAGCGATGGCCGTGAAGTGTCTGTGCCCTTCTGCCACGGCTCTCTGGATGGCCGTCCTCTCAGCACACACTGTCAGACCGTAGGAGGCGTTCTCCACATTACATCCTGAACCGCAAAGCAAGGATAAGTTTCAAACTTTTTTCCTTCTTCAAAAACGTTTTATCATTCTCGTTCTACATTTAAATTTAAATGTATTATATATTGTTTTTATAGTTTTGTCCTTATTCTAAATCCTGCTATGGTTTCTAATTTATTAAAGTCTCTTCTTTATTATATTCAATGTGCTTTATTATATTTGATGTCTAATAGTTGACTGATTATAAAGTTAAAGCAGAATCATGTAGATCTAAATAAAATGTAAATAAGTAATATATTATATTATATAATAATATTATATTATTACACAATAAAAAGTACTTGATCTCATGGAGTCATGGAGTTTTGGCTTGAGAATGAGAGATCACCTGTTGGGTTATTACCTGTGATTATAGCGCCATCTGCTGTTAATATGGCAGCACCGACAGGGAACCGGCTGTAGGGGCAGTACGCCATGTCCCGGGCCTGGAGGCATCTTGACACGAGCTCTTTCACTGTATCTACCGGAAACAGAACCACAAAAGGGTTTAACATGCACCAGTCACGATGGGTCGAGTCACGTGTCACCTGGGACGAGACAGTGAGGTGGACTTACCTGTCATCGGGACGGAGACCGTTTTATTTTGGACTTTGTCACCTGGGTGTTCCACTGTCACGTGACAGCGCATTGCGTACCCTCACGCCATTGGCCAGTCAGATGCAGCGTCATCAAAACGCGTTAAATCAGCAACCACTTTGAGGGAATCCGTCCAAAGAGACACACACACACACACACAGGGACGCCACCAGGAAATTTGGGCCCCAAAATAAAAAAAAATCAATATATAGATTCTCCTATATTATGGGGCCCCTGTCAGTCAGGGGCCCTTGGAATCGTTCTAACTTTTCCCCGTATACGGAGCCACTGCACACACACACAAACACACACACACATGTACACACCTTCAGGTGAGTTACACAAAGTATGTGTCATACAAAACCATAAATAATTATTGTTTTTCCAGCAGGTCAAGCCACTTTAATGTGTTTGCAACAGGTTAGAAATAGAACAACTAGATTGGCATCGTCATCAGCAGCAGCAGCAGCAGCTATCAAAGGGCATGGCAGCGCCCCCTGAACACACACACACACACACACAAACACACATACATGTACACACCATCAATTGAGTTACACAAAGTATGTGTCGTACAAAACCATAAATAATTATTGTTTTTCCAGCAGGTCAAGCCACTTTAATGTGTTTGCAACAGGTTAGAAATAGAACAAATAGATTGGCATGGTCATCAAAGGGCATGGCAGAGCCCCCTGAACACACACACACACACACACACGCACACATACACACACCCCACACACATGTTTTGATCCTCTATGTGTGTGAGGGCTGTCCCGTACATTACCCGCCCAATAACGCCCCATTTTAAACCCTAATTCTAACTTGAACTTTATAACTAACACTGAACTTATGACCTTTGGGGTGTGACAAAAGTGACACAGACGCACACACACACACACACATGCATGTTATAGACACCGGGGGCTTGTCATGTTTATCTGAGTACACAGGGCTGAAATCAGATTGCAGGCAGCCACACCACAACTTTGGCCTTTGTTCCCTCCCTGCTTCCTGCTGTACCTGTCACTGGCTGTTTGCCTTTCACTGTGTGAGAGGGTGAGCTGTCGGTGTTGTGAGCATCTCGCTCTCATTCGCCTCCCCCTTTTAACGCTGGTGTCACCCGCTATTTATTGACGTCCCTCTGAGTTTAAGAAGAAGGGTGAGAGCAGGAGAAGCCAGGGAGCAGCGAGGAAGAGAGAAACGGGAAAAGCATGTGCTGTACGGGGAAGTGCGCCCGCCTGGTGGGCCTGATCCTGCTGCCTTCAGCCTTCGTCTGCATGATCGCCAACTTGCTGCTCTTCTTTCCTGATGGGAAGAGCCTGGAGAACGATCAGATCTCCTTACAGGTCTGGCTCATGGGGGGGCTCATCGGAGGAGGCCTCTTTGTAAGTAATAGATCATGATGTGTACATCTACAGAGTCTGGTCTGATGTTTTATTGTTGGTTTTAATGGGGTTTTCCAATCATTGACCCACCCTTGTGTAAACCTGTAAAAATGTTATTGTGTGTTTTTACATTTTATTGTGTGCATAACTGAATTTTGTCAAAGGATGGTATTTTATTTGTTTATTTTAGGTTTCATCTACTACTATTCTATTAAAGTCTGTTTTTACTACTGCCCAATCCAAATATTGATAAATGGTATCAGTGGTGGGTCTGAAAAAGCCTCAACTCACATGACGTTATTTTTAATTCTTATCAACTAGACGGACAATACGTATTTATCAAAAATGTTCAATGTGGATGTAATGGCACAGTCATAAGAAATAAAAAGCTTCTTATTCTTTTATGTATTACTGATAACTATAAAATGATATATAACATTAAAATGCAGACTTATATTTCTGGAATTGAAAACTGTTAATTTTTAATTAATTTTAAATCGTGAATATTAGGTGATAAAAACATGGCTTCATCTCCTATGATTTATCACTAAATAGATGTGATTGTCAGTTTCCACTCACTCTATCTTCACCGTGAGACAAGAACAATAAATAACGTGTAAGTGTTTTAATCTCAGGAATTAATCAGAGAGACCTTTGAGTCTTGTGGGGAGACTCATCTTTATTGCTGCCATATTGCAGTTTGGAACCGAGACAAAGAAAAGAGGCGTCTTTCCTTTCCCCACCACCATCGATTATGGGTGGATGGACAGGAGAGTAAAGCGCGATTGTGGATTCACAAACATTTGCTTTAAGAGATAAGACAAAACAAAGACAGACAAACACACACACACACACACAAATGGAAATGAGTAGCATACATTTATTTAACTTTTAACACGACAAACTAAAACATGATATGCTTTTGAGAATCTCTCAAAAATGATGCATCTTCTTATCTTTTCAACTTGACAGATGTTGTGCCCCAGCTGCTCGGCTATCAGGGCAGGGGGCAAGGGTTGCTGCGGAACAGGTTGCTGTGGCAACCGTTGCCGGGTGAGTAAAGTCATTTCGCAAATTTAAATATATACATGGTGATGTTAGGACCGGTGCTGACAGAGATGGGTCACAAGAGGCAAAGGCAAATGTCATATAAAGGGCCAAAGGACAAATATGTCGTTATCATGTGTATTTTATCAGCAATATACCACATGTACAGGGAACTCCAAGTAGTTTATTAGTGTACTTCCACCTTGATCAGTACACCCATTTATATGTAGTCAGACAGTAGTTCTGAATATGTTTTGCAGAAGTGCAGCTCTTTAAAATAAAACTCAGTAATTCTAGTTTTGTGGGGTTATTTTGTAACTTTAATAATAAAGAATGAAGCATGTGAGTGTCTTTTCTGCCTGAAGTCACATCAGGTCAGGAAAACAGTGCAAAACAATGCTGAGTCCGTTCCCATCTTTTACTCCAGATGTTGAGCTCTGTGATCTCCTCTGCTTTTGGCCTGATTGGAGCAATCTACTGCACCAGTGTGGCCTCTGCCGCTCTGGCAATCGGACCAAAGTGCCAGGTGGCCGGCGATCAATGGAAATACCCTTTCGAAGACCTCGGCACGTGAGTGTTTTTCCTTCAAGGTGTTTTTTTCCCCCATGTGGTCTTGAATATACTTTGCTGTATAATGCTGTGTGTCTGCTCTTCTATGTTACCTCATCATCAGCTACAGTGGCGTGCAAGAGTCTGAGGTTACAAACTGGACCCCACTGTATCAGCAGCTTCCTTCTCTCCCTTTTAGAAGCAGAACAATTTTAGTTCAATCATCATAAAAAAAAAAAGAACAAACATGTAATATTATTATCGTCCAGTAGGTGGCAGACTGAACCAATCATTTGTTTGCATTATTACATGGATAATTGATTTGAAAGTGTCAGAGGATTTAAAGTACTGATCTTCACTCTTCACACGTATGAAATATATTATTAATATTTCACATATTTCATGTCTATGTTACCTTAACCTAATGATTGTGGTGAAATTATTATTAGATTTTGAACAAAGGTCCTTTTTTTATCACTTCAGAATTGTTCACCCATATTCATATTGCTATTTTATCTCCTCGCCAATTTATAAACAATGCAGTAATAGGGCAGAGAAACGGTGATTATGTAATCAGCATCACTTTATGAGCGTAGGCAGGTAAAACTGAATCACCTGATAGAGGAACACCAGGTTCATAAACATGAGAACCATGTTAATATGTAAACATCTGCTGTCCATGATGACAGCAGATTAACAGGTACCAACGTTCACCAAGAGGGAAATGAGACTGATGACAAAATTGCATGATGGGATATCAATAGTTAACCTCAGCTTGTCTTTATAGTAAAAACCTGGCTATGTCATGTTTAATAATTAAGTGAGTGCATGTTACATGTTAATTAGTGACATCAATTAGTGATTAGATGAGCTCATTTTTTCCATGTTCTCTCCTTCACTAACACATTTTTTTCTCTCGCACCCCAGAACTTGTCCTTCTCTACATTTATTTGTAATGCTGTGTGTAACATTAAAGCTGTGCGTCGTGCTGTTCTCCCTCGCAGCGGTAACAGCAGCTACCTTGTAAACCAGGACCTGTGGTCAAACTGTGTCTTCCCCGCCAATGTGGTGATGTGGCACGTCGTCCTCTTCTCCATCCTGCTGACCATGGGCGTGCTGCAGGTGGTGCTCTGCGGCATCCAGGTGGTCAACGGCTGCCTGGGCTGCATCTGCGGGGACTGTCGTGACAGCAAAGATGTGGGTACACACATGCACACAAAACACTGGAAGTATAGACATGTGCAGGACAGTGTATTCAGCACTGATGCCATGTCTACAGATTAACATAACGCACATATTTATTTACAGACTCTGTCAGTCATCTGACCGCTCGCTTCCTGTCTCAAACATTAAACTAACATGTGACCTCTGTGCGTCTATTGCAGGATGAAAGTGGACTGTGAAAGTGAGGAGGATCACCTGGATGTGACCTGCGTTTACAGCAGGTTCAGATTCTTCTCATGGTCCAAATCTGGACCTTTTCAAACTCTCTCCATCGCTGTGTGAATTTTGCTCATGATTGTGGTTTGTGCGTTTTTGCTTTCTTTGGCTTAATACCACATTAAATACTAACTGAAATAATAAATAATGTTGTGTACGTCACAGAGTTAATTGGCCACGTGGATGCTTTATGCAAACATACAGATATATACATATACATACATCAGGTGAATGTGATGGTACACTGAGAAAATATAAATCTATTTTTCCGATCACTTTTTCCTTGTGGAATTTGCTGCTTTTTTTAGTCAATTTTACACACACACACACACACACACACATGCGCACACACACACACAGATACTTTTACAGACACCTCTGCTCTGACCGTGTCATTGACTAATTCTGATTATCCCATTGAGGATCCAGATTCCTCAGCTCATGCTGTGCTTACGCAGCCAGACAGCCACATCTAACAGGATTATTGTGTGTCAGGACAGAGTCAAAGGTCATAACGCCCCCTTTGGACACTGTGAACACTGCAGGTGCACCGACACTACTACACAATCGGTACCAGTGCCTGTTAGTATAGATAAGACCATAATCTTATGTTGCCGTGGTCAGACTTCTTGGTAATTGTTACCTAACTTTCAAATTAAAAGCCTCTTGCAGAGCTGCACCCAGGTAAATATAGACACAGTCAGACAAAGCTCTGTGGCTGAAAACTAAAGCCAAGACTCCCTGGTTGTACAGATAAACACATTCAGGCCTGCTGTAGTGGCCTCATTAAACATGTCTCACCCCTCTCCATCAACACCCTGTGCCACAATGAGGTCTGAGTGTACAGCCAACTGAATCGCAGCACCGCGTGCTTTGGCTTGGAATAAATTCAACCTGTTACAAAATTCAAATTGTTGTTTTGTTCGTATACTTCCAGGACAAAGTGGGGAAATGACGTTAGCTGTGGAAAATAAGGTCTGTGCCCAACATCATGGCCGTCGTAGCACCGGTGTTACGCAGCTGTCTTATATAATGCACGGCACAAAGCGAGGGAGGCGCGTAAGTGAGGAGAAGTTGGAATAAAAGATGGCGGGACAATGGGAGGAAAACAGGAAGGGGGCCCATTCCCAGCCACCTCTCATGCAAATTGCAGCCATTTAATGAGGGGGAGAAACACTGGTGTCAGTGAGGGAGGGTGAAAAGACCAGGGGGAGGTTCCCGGAAAGCTGCCAGGACTGAAACACAGGAGATTTCAATGTGTCAAGAAGACACTTGAGAACAAAACTGTTGTGTTAAAGCAAAGATTAAGTTTTTAAATGAAGTTAATTAGAATTAGAGCCCGGTCTGAAAAAACAAGTGGAGAAATAGGACAATGAGGATGACATGTATTGTAACAGCAAACGAGTCTGAGCAAAATGAGATATATTATATACTGTAAATGAACCTGATGCTTGTTTAAACCTGCTCATGCATCGTGACATCTTCACAAAATAAATAACACCAACAGCCTCATTTAAAAGCAACAGTCAGACATACGTCACCGATACGTCAGCAGTGTCCACCGCTCAGTAATCATGGCAACGACACTGTGACAGAGCCAGGCTGAACCACAAAGTCGACAGTCAGGCACATTCAGCCTGGAGCAGGTCTAAGTGTGTCATTTACAACTGTTTGTCATTCTGAATAACTTTCAAGCCTTTTTGTTATTTGTGCATAAACACTTTCTGCCAAAGATGCTGACACAGCGTGTGTTACTGGCACGATGTCATCATATAATCGCCAAATGTGTCATTTTGCACCTACACCTCACATTACCAACAAGCTGCAGTGACACATTGTTACTACTGTTGTTGCAAATGTTTTTGGTCAAAATTAAATTAAGTCCCATCATTAGTTTCCCACTGAACATTTACTTGATCGAAATGTAAATGATTTCAGTTGAAAGAATATATTTTCATTACAGATGACAGAAGAACATGAGTATGAGCAAAAAGCCCTGAGGTAAAGTAAAGAGAGTCAGCTGTTCTTTGCCCTCACACTATCTATTTCCATACAGTCAGTATTATCAGTCTATCCGGTATGCAGATTACCCCTCTGATTGGATTCCCGCCACCCCCGTGCACTTCAGGATTAATGTGATCACTGACAGCATCAAATGCACTGGTATGTCTGCTGCTGACAAATCCAAACACAAGAAGGCCTGTCTGTCGAAGAAGCAGGAGATAAGTGACAGAGTGGCGACAGACTGAGGAGGGAGGATGGTGACACAGCCAGCCATGAGCGACCACAGCCGGTCAGTCCCGGCCCCGGATCCACACAGGCTTGCCAACATCAACAGAAAATCAACAAGGCCTGGGTACAGGAATGTCTGGAGGACTGAAGGGGGGGGGGGGGGGGGGGGGGGGCGTCTAGGGACATGGACTCGGGTGGGAAAGCAGTAAACATTCACAGAGGACCAGACTGGTTTGATCCTGCAGTGGCTCGATAATAGCTTGCTTACACTGTGTTTCTGTTGGCCCCTAATAATGATGTAAACGAAGGGTGAGGGCTGGAGCCTAATTGAAACATTTTTTAAAAAATCTAATTAAACTAATTTTAAAGGTCAGTTTATTGGGGACACCATAAAATTCACATCACAGACATGAAGTCAGCGTTATGACATTGACCATCAAGTGACACCTTCCTTCCCTCCGGTGTCTGATATCACAGCGGCACTTGAACACACCGTGTGAGTGGTTCAGTTCCTGATGTGTTGGAATGCTATTGTGAAACCATCACATTCACCAGCCTGCAAGGACAGGAACGAGTGCATGAATGCACAGAGGTGACGCTCACAGTGACATCAGTCTGGGACCTGTTGCACTAACAACAAAATCTTACATAATTCTATGTTCTATACTGCATAAACACACGCGCGCGCACACACACACACACGCACACGCACGCACACGGGTAAAGCAATCTGAACCAGCTACTGTGTGAGACTCAGTCACGATGACAAGGAAGCGACAGCTGACCACACCTCAGCGTCCTGAGGGCATTATTTACTTGGCATCCTATCTGGCGAGAACATTATGTTGATGCGCTGTTCTCTCACAGCGCTAAACTCGTTTCCATGAAGCTCCGTGGGTGCGAGCCGAGAAACACGCCTGTACAAGTCGGATCAGATCGTGCCTTTCCACTGGTTGAGATATAGATTTCCTCCACAGCCAGGTACATTCCTAGAAGACATACATTTATCTGTTGTGCCCAAAGCTGTGTTTGGGCGCACGGCCAGTAAAAGACGCAGCGGCGAAGGTCACGCAGACATCTTTGTTTGTGGTTAAATAAAAAAGACAAAAATAATTTTCATTTGTATTACTTAAGGTGACGGTGACGCGTCAACTGTTCACATACTTTTGACCTCGTGACCTGTGCATAATGTTTTACTGAGAAGAGTGTGTCATTTCTTTCAGGTAATAAGCCTGGGTGTGTGTTTGAATGTTTGCTTGTGTTTGTTTTGTCACTGGTTTTGCTGAATTAGTTGGACAAAACACGGTGCCATGATCGTGTTGACAGCAAGACAACTATTTGAATAAACTTTATCGATGCAAATAATCTGACATTAGACAGATAGACAGATAGACAGATAGATAGATAGACAGATAGACAGATAGACAGATAGATAGATAGATAGATAGATAGATGCATGGAACAAACACGGTGGTGTGAAAGTCTCTGTTGTGGGTGTGATGATATTAATTGGTCTTTGATGAGTGATTTAACGAGCGATTTCAGCAACACATGAACAGGTGGCGCGAGACCAGGTGCGGTGAAGGTGCAGTATGTACAATATGTGTGTGAGAGGCAGAGGATGACAGAGGACAGAGAGGGGGGGGGGGGGGGGGGGGGGGGGGGGGGGGGAGGGAGCAGGCGTGTCCATCGCCCCACCCCCTCCTCCTCCTCCTCCTCCTCCCCACGCTCCTGGATCATCTATTTAAAGTTCAGCCTGCGCGCGGCACAAACCTCTCCATCAACAAGGCACCGCGCAGCGCACCAGGAACACACACACACACACTGTAACACACACACCTTTTCACGAGGCGAGGACACGCGCGTGCAGTGTGAATGATCGCGCAGCAGCGGGCAGGTTGTTAGAACAGATCCACCACTGGCTCCAAGGCTCCTCCACCAGGTAGGAGACGACACCTAATGCACGCTGTCATTCCAAACTGTCTATGTCAACACAGTGTCGGGATTAACAACAACAACAATAATACTAATAATAATACGTAAAAGTATTTTGAAATCCTGTCCGGTGGAAACAGCTCGTGCGTCAGGGTTGATTATTTGGGTTGTGGAGCAGGGGGTGTGTCAGTGGGAGGGGTCCTGGTCATAAACAGTGTGTTTGTGTGTGTGTGTGCGTGTGTGTGTGTGTGTGTGCGTGTGTGTGTGTGTGTGTGTGTCGGGACTGCTTCACACACAGACACACACACATCACACACAACCAGCGTGTGAAGCGTCTGATGGTTTGGTGAAAGGGGCAGAGCAGAGATAAGTGACCTGTACCTCCGGCAGCTCCTGCACCTCCTGCACCCCCTCTTTCCAAACCACACAGAGGAGGCACAAAGCCTGATGATCCTCATCATGGGACATCTGACAGGACGCAGACGTGCAGCACGTCAACACACATGTACATGTACAGATGTACATGTGTGTACGTGGTAGCCAAAGTCAACTGTGTGAGAAGAACTTTGGCTGCTTTGTGTGTTTGAGTTAGACTGACATTACAGTTGTGTGCAAATATTTAACGACAGTTTAGGGACCGTATCAAAAATAATCAAGAAAAAAAAAACATTTAAATCTACAAATTCTAATAATATTCTAATTATAAAGGATCAGAATGCAATTTGAATTTCCCTGGTGATGTTAAAGTTCAGTTTCTAGTGAAGCAGACATCACATTAGCAGTGATTAAATGTCATTTAGTCATTTCTCTATCAGTACCCACCCACATCATGGCCATTATTGTTCAAGAGTCTGCTGCGTTAGACCTCTGAAAGCTGCTTTATCCCGCCATGCATATGAATGAAAGAGGATTGTGTGCTGCTATTAATGGACTCACACACACTCGTGCAGGGGTACATGCACAGGGAGTGCGTGCGTCAGCCACCCTGGCAGGCCTGTGTGAAGCTTTGTGCTGAGGGCAGTGACACAGGACTGCACTTTTTTTTTTTCCATGAAGCCCCAGGGAGCGAGTGTAAAAAGGGGTGGTTGAGTGTGGGAAGATTATGATCGCACATGAGCTTAACGTGTTTACAAAGCTGATACGGAGCCGAGTCCGGACACAGGGGACTAATAAAACAAGGCTGAAATGGAAAATATATGTATGTGTGTGTGCGTGTGTGTGTGTGTGTGTGTCGGGACTATGAGGGCCCCTCATACGGGACTGCTTCACACACAGACACACACACATCACACACAACCAGCGTGTGAAGCGTCTGATGGTTTGGTTAAAGGGGCAGAGCAGAGATAAGTGATGCGTCCTGGTCCTGGTCCCCAGTCACGCCTGCACCTCCAGTCACGCCTGCACCCCCTCTTTCCAAACCACACAGAGGAGACACAAAGCCTGATGATCCTCATCATGGGACATCTGACAGGACGCAGACGTGCAGCACGTCAACACACATGTACATGTACAGATGTACATGTGTGTACGTAGGAGCCAAAGTCAACTGTGTGAGAAGAACTTTGGCTGCTTTGTGTGTTTGAGTTAGACTGACAATACAGATGTGTGCAAATATTTAACGACAGTTTAGGGACCGTATCAAAAACAATCAAGAAAAAAAACATTTCAACCTACAAATTCTAATAATATTCTAATTATAAAGGATCAGAATGCAATTTGAATTTCCCTGGTGATGTTAAAGTTCAGTTTCTAGTGAAGCAGACGTGACATTAGCAGTAATTAAATGTCATGTAGTCATTTCTCTATCAGTACCCACCCACATCATTGCCATTATTGTTCAACAGTCTGCTGCGTTAGACCTCTGAAAGCTGCTTTATCCCGCCATGCATATGAATGAAAGAGGATTGTGTGCTGCTATTAATGGACTCACACACACTCGTGCAGGGGTACATGCACAGGGAGTGCGTGCGTCAGCCACCCTGGCAGGCCTGTGTGAAGCTTTGTGCTGAGGGCAGTGACACAGGACTGCACTTTTTTTTTTTCCATGAAGCCCCAGGGAGCGAGTGTAAAAAGGGGTGGTTGAGTGTGGGAAGATTATAATCGCACATGAGCTTAACGTGTTTACAAAGCTGATACGGAGCCGAGTCCAGACACAGGGGACTAATAAAACAAGGCTGAAATGGAAAATATAGGTAGGGATCGTGTTCAGGAAGTGTTCTCCCTCTGTAAAAACATACTCGCCATGAAAACCCACCACATGTGACTCAACACAGATTATAAGTCACAAGTTAAAAGCGGCTCGCTAATGTTTCTCCGAGAAGGATTTTCGCCTCTATCGGCACATCACCAGTGATTGAACAGGCTGAAGGCTGCAGGTTGCTTATAGCAGCAGGTCAAGAGGTCAAGGACGGGTTCAGGCCAACCCTCACAATCACCTTTTTTTATCATTTATATCCTAACCCTCTCTACACTATACCTGTAACCAGTCTATTTCTTTTAGTATCGCTCTGTGGTCAATGTGGGTACTGTCTATGCAAGCTGTGCTTTCTCTCTGTGTGTGTGTGTGTGTGGTTGTGTGTGTGTGGTTGTGTGTTTGCCATCTGAGGTTGTTTTTCCCTCACCAGCCTTGCAGCCTGCTGTTTGGTGCCAGACCCCCACAACCAATTATAATAGTGGGCCAAAATTCCTCACCACTGACCAGGCCTGTCATATTGTGTGTGTGTGTGTGTGTGTGTGTGTGTGTGTGTGCTACATGTGATCGGAAAAGTGCATGTCCACAGACTTATTTATACACATAGAATTTCTAATTTCAAAAGCCAAATGTAGACCAGCTGGGAGAAACTGTTCAGTATGAATACACTATGAACACACACTATACTACAAGCGTCCATCTCGCAGGCAGAACCTTTACATTGACCCAACAGTCATGGAGTAACAGTGGGATAGGGTTTCAGAGGCAGAGGAGGGCGGGTGTTGTTCACTTACTGGACACACGTCTCTGTCCTGGCTCGTCAGCTGTTGGCCACAGCAGCTCTGGGGCTGTGTGAACAGTACGTGTGATCCGTCACGTCTCACCCAGAGTCGAGCAGAATGAGAAACCAGCAGTAAACAAAGCGGGGGGAAAAAAAGGGAAAAGATGTTAGTTCAACACTGCCCTCCTTTATGTTGCAATCATAGTTTACGGTTTGTCGTCAGATATCCAAATCACCCCCTCTGTAATTAGTGAACAATGAGGCTCAGTGAATTATCACACTAGGGCTTTTTCCTATCAGGCCGACATGGTTGGTGGTTTTCCATAGACCTGTTGGAAACATGACACTAACTGTATGGTCTGACTTTAACCTTAATAATGTATTAATGCATTTACATGCTCTGTCAAGGACAGATTCTTTTTCAGTAAAGGAGGTCAAACTTGGAATTAATCCAATTAGTGCTTTTGTAATGACTGTTGGTTGATTGTTTATATGAAAAGAAGCCTAAAACAGCTGTTATTCAGAGTACTGATGTTTGATCGGGAAATGTTACACGTCATTTTATCATGCAGATGTTTTAAAACTGCACTTTTTTTTTACTACCTGACACAATAATAAGAAGAAACAGTGGAAATCCATCGCCTCCCGCTGCTCCATTTTCCTGACCCATTTCTTAACCCCATTAGACTAAAATACAGACTTTTTCCCACCTCTCAAACAAAGCGCGCACTATAATTGGTGCGGACTTTTATCTTATCACTCAGAGGTGCCACAAAACCAAGGACAATCCACAGGGAAATCCACAGTTTCAATTACTCATTACTCAGGTCAGATTTACGTCAAACACAGATTCAGGGCAGATCGAGGTCTGAATCCGCAGTAGGACAGGTCATGGTTAACAAGATACAGTATATACTGTATATATATATGGTCAAACACGATGTGCTGTTAAGCAGTTATTGTCTGGCTCCTGCTCGACTGCTTGTCAGTCATAACTTGCACACGTCAGATGACCGCTGCATAATCTGGGTTTGCGACCTTGTCATTTTCTCTGTCTGCAAAGGCCCATTGACGTCCAGGATTAAGCAGTGGACAGGATGATGATGCTGATGCTGATGCTGATGATACTGTAAATAGTGGCTGATTGGCTGTTTGCTGGGCCAGTATGCCATTCGGTGATATTATCAGCTTAGATGATGTTACAGGATCATAATTCCATTAAACCGTGTGTGACCTGGACACTCAGATCTGTTGTCAGTGTGATAAAGCATCTTAAATATGACCCTTAGCGTAATGAAACATATTGAGAAATGCAGAACTATGTGTTAAGAACACTGTTTATATAATATCTAAAAGAATTTGTTCTTTTACATTTATGGATCTTTTCACTCCGTACAGACGTCGCTGCCATGGGTGTGAAGATGCTGCAGTGTTTTCCGTTCTACAGACGATGTAAAGAGCGCTGCAAGAGCAGACAGTGCCCCCCAGCTGCAGGTGAGAAGCAACTTCGATGTACTGTGTAAGAAAATCAAACGTAAACCAAAATACTGACTTTCCATCTTCCACATCCTCAGTTCCCAGCGAGGAGATGAAGCCTCGCCTGTCCTCGACAACATCCTGGAGTAGTGACAGTGAAGGAGCAGGAAGCCTCAGTCGCGGCTCCCAGATCTACTTCTCCAGCAAGGCCAGGCTGTCATTCAGACACCAGCTGGACAGCAACATCAACGCAGTGGACGCCACCTACTGAGAGAGGACAAGAGATACCCTGAACCCGATAACCGGATCACTCGTGTTTGGAGACTGTGGTGCAGACCTGGGAGCCTGACAGCCGAGCAAATGCATCTGCCGCCTCCATTGGATGTGATCAACCGTAGCAATAATTTCTCGACCCCTCTGCTCTGGCTGCCAACATAGAACTCATGAAGATTAATCACATTCAAGATTGGCCAAAACAGACTGAAATAGACTCCAGCTTCCATATTACATCTGTCAGCACTACAGAGATCTGACTGGAGTGGATCCACTGCCCAAATGGAAACTATAGGGATGAATTAGAAAACAACAGACTTGTTTACAGCATTCAAAACCAATAAGTGCATTCTTTCTTTTTTTGTATCATTGTGGGGCAGGTGAAGTCAGTTTTTCTACAAGTCTTTTTTTTTAATTCTTTCTGACTTTTTTTTCCAAATTGGAGAACCATGTTAGGAGTGGCTCATAAAACAGGTTGGGGTTGTCCAAGTTTGACTGTGACTATTCCGCTTTAAATATTATCATTGCGTGATCCATTTTCTAAACATATTATTGACATTTTAATTAACCAGATCTTGCTCATCCTGCTCTGTCAAAGCAAACACTCCTTAATATTTCTTTTTAACAAAGTCTTTAAATCTAACTCACAAATTCATTGGTCATACATTATAGTAACAGGTTTGAGGACTTTTAGCAGCTGCCTCTACTTACTTCAGTTTTGTAAAAGCAAAATAAACAGAGTTTCACAGCAATTACCTTTAGGGATTTTATGTCAAACATGGCGGCGGCTTATTATTTCTTTTTGTTTGTATCTTAGTAATGAAAACACTCCTGGTTACATTTCATATTAGAATAATCCAAACAAGTTCTGTATGAAAATGCTGATCTCAAATAACCTGTTAAAAATCTGAAACAACATTTTGTGTACAAAATATTTCAAAAGAAGTATTTTTATTCTTCACTAGCAACATAATAATGTACATTAAAAAGACATCATGTTTTTTCTTGTTGGTGAATATCTCTGCATTAAATATGGACATTGCATACATTATTCTATAAAACAGATGAAAATATTGCTGCACAAGCGATTCACATTATTTCTTTGTGTGATTTAATTTCTTAACCAAGACACAAACAATGGATTCTGTTAACAGTATTTATTTTTTTAAAAATAGTTCACTGGTATAAAAAGGAAATAAACAAAAATAATCTTTAGACAAAACTCTCCAGACCTGTTACAGCAGATGATCTGATCACTGCATGTTTTTGGGTTTGGAAATGACGCCATCTGGATAGCGCTTCTTGAACCGAGCCACAACCTCAGGATCCAAAAGATGAATACCATCAAGCTGGTTTCCAAGAGTTACCCTGGAAAGGAAACAAAGGGAACGTGGCACAATCAGCATGAACAGATATCATATACGTAGAAGAGTTAGTAGACATCTTGTTACCAGTTGGGCTGCACGTTGTGCGGTCGACCAAACAGCTCAATCTTCCTGGTGCCGGGCGAGAGTCTCTCTATCATGCCATAGATCTCATCTGGTTTGTGACTGGTGGAGCGGACCTCTGCCACAATGACGTCACAGTCCAAACCTCTGTTGAATCCCTGTGGGTTTCCTTTTACACCCACCTGAGGAGAAAATAAATCACATGGTTTGATTTACATAGATTTCTGAGTGTGTGTGGGGAAAAATATATATAAAAATAATAGCAGCTTGGTATCTTGTGCCGAAAAACCCTCTGGCATTACTTCTCTTTCGATGAACAAATATGACAGAGATTTAAATACAACATGGCAAATGAACAAAGGCGTGTAAACATACCAGACAGTGCTCTTTCCCGTGGTTCAGCCAATGGCCTGTCCTCCCAGTGCGGATGATTCTCTGGAGCTGGTTGGTTTTCACCCATATGATTTCATCGACGCGCTCGTAACTGAGGCAAAGCAACAAAAAGAGCAAACGCTGCTTTAAAACTACTGTTAACGTTTGTCTTTCACTCGCAGCTTCAAATATAAATTTTTAAGACCGGTTTCTGCTACTGAATATACGGATATCTGAGTCCTAAAAAAATGATGACTTGTTTGCAGGAAATGCACAGAAGGAAATGACTTACCCCCAAAGACTGAGGCACTCCCTGCCCAACTCCATAGCCCTGTATGAACCGGGATGGGACACACAATGAGTTTAACCAAACCAAAACAAACTACTAGATCTATCTGGTGGGTAAATGGAAACAAACAACAGCTGTCTCATTCAACTACCTGCCAGTGACCCAGAGAAAGAGGAAGCCATCATCCTGCAGGATGGGGATGTTGAGTTTTCTCATTTCATCATCAGTGAGTGTACCATATGGCAGCTCCATGTGGATATCCCAGGGAGGGTCAGCCATTACCACTGCAAACTTACCCAGGATGGAAACATCCAAGTAGCGAATATCACAGCAGATCCACTAGGAATTACAGCACACAGAAAATATCAACAACCATCTAATTCCCACTACCCTACTACATCTTTTTTTCTCTCTTCGCTCTTGCTGACCTGTGAGGGGAACAGCTTGCCCACATTGCTGTCCGCGTCCCCTGCATGGAGGCCAAGCTCTGCGGTGCCCGCCTGTGGCCCCATCAGGCTCCCTTCAGCCTCTGGAGGGCTGTCGATCTCATAGTGCACGTATTTACAGGTGTCCATGTGGAAACATGTGTTGAGGAAGGAGCAGTCGCCAAGGCTCTCATCTGTGTGTTTGTTGATGATGCGACTGGGTGAGGATGTAGACATCACAACGTCGCAACATCAAACAGCGTCATACACGTGTGTGTACTGTCATTGATTTTAACAGCTTCAGCTATAAAGGTAAATCCTGTAAAAAAAACTACTAGTACTTTATTACAATGGATAAAATATATTAAAAGAAATATAAAGCAACTAGCATGTTCCAACTTATAAATGATTTTCCCCTCTCCAACTGTATCATTTGAAGTATTCACGTTTATTTAGCAAAATATATATTAATATGTTTCTACTCATTGTGCAAGCCCGTTGTTAGCTTGATGGAGATCATTTTATATGAGGAGAAACATCACTTATGACACATATAATATCTTTAGTCAAATTCAAGTCACAACATGTGCATCACTCTTCTGTTTCTCTGGTAACACTGCCCTCCTCAGGCCAAACAGAATAAAGAATAAAACCAATCTAAGACAAACGAATGCTGACAAACACATACCGGAAGTGTAACTTGTTGCATGGCTGGGGCGTGTCCCCAGAGCGCACACACTCCTCTTTGGTCCCATGGTCGCAGAACTCTTGGACCTGAGCTCGACCACGAGACCGAAACTTTTCCACAATAGACTGCTCCTTGGCTGTGCTGGCGTTCAGCAGCTCCAGAATCTCTCGGCTCACCTACACACACACACACAACACACACACACACACACTACAGTCACCTGATGCCGTAACAGCAATCATTGGTTAAAAAAACCCTGTCATGATAATCATCCTCTTACCTTCTTGCTCTGCTGCTCTTTTGTGGATTGTTGATTCAAGAGGCTTTCGATCTCCATGTCCACATGAGACGACTGACCTTTACTACTTCGGCCCTTCTTCTCTGCTCCACTCCCTGACGATGAGGGCCCTGCCAGCTGTGAGGAGGAAGCTGGCGTGATAGAAGTAGGCGATGAGATTGGCGGAGAAGCAGAGCTCTGTATGGAGGGTGAGAATCCTACAGCTCTTTTGCTGTGGGTTTGGTCCTCTGCTTTTCTCTTAACAGCTGTCCGCTGGGCTCCAGTCCCAGATCCTATCATAGGCCATAGTTTTGTGTGGTCCACAGCTACGACGACTGTGGAGGACGAGGCGGTGGAGGAGGCTGAGATGGACTGCCGGACCTCAATGAGCTCCTGAGCTGAGAACTTGAGCAGCAGACTCTGGATGCACCCATGACTAACGGCTGAATCAGACTGTTTCCAACAATCAAAGAAAATATGATATATTTGAGCTGTCGATATAAAACTGTTTTGTTTACTATAAGACATTTCTATTTAAAACGTCTGGAAAGACCTACATTGTTGAGTTCATTTGTGATTGCAAGGGAGTCGGCAGGAAGTGAAAGACTCAGGTCAGACAGATATCCCAGCAGCCTCTTCTCCAGTTCAGGATCTGGTGGTTTTTCTGTCTCCTCCTGAGAGGTGATTGATGCTGATGGAGCTGGACTGTCACTCCTGGCCGTGGAGCCCTCTGTGCTGCCTCCACCATCTACACAGTGACAACACAGGGAAAGGACTAAGATCAATCCAAAGACTTTTAAATCAAATGTCTTACATCAGAGTGAAAAATCAAAATAGATCAAAACAGATACATAAAATTAGCGTTTTCCATAACTTGCTATGCTTTTCTGATCAACAGCCCAAAATTTACTCTGAAAACATTTAACATATGACGTCACGCCAAGTTCCTTTAAGAGTCGTGATGACCTCACAGTCTTCACAGTCACTTTAACCTGTGAGCAGTCTTTTAACTCTTGGTCAGCCTAATTATCTACACGCAATACATCCAGGCAAAATGCCCAGCAGGGCCTTCATTGCCAGGAAGGGGGCTCAATAGTGGTGGTAATGTGAATTGTTGAATGTAAATGAAAATTGAAGAATAAAAATTTGGGCTGATTTACAATCTATAGTCAACTAACTAATTAGACAAAGGCCACATTTTAATTTAAAAATGAAGTTATAAACTGGACCATAAGTTATTGAATAAAATTTAATTTCTTCCAAGTAAAAGATAATTTTAAGCCATCACTCTGGCCTCTGTCAACACTAGTTGGCCACTTTTCCTCATTCATGACATTTTATATGTCTATAATGAATTGTTAAAGCGGATAGATGGATTCATAGTGAAAATGACTTGTTATGTCTGCGGGCCAGCTGGCAGCCCGCTCCGGTCGTACCCGCGGACAGTTGCGTCGGGTCTTTCCGCCGCCGCTGCAGCCTCTCCCGCAGAGAGTCCAGCTGCTTCTTGTGCGCCTGGATGTTGCTCCATGTATCCGACATGTTGACTTGGCGTCGGCTGTAACACAAAAACACACCGACAAGACTGAACGATTTCACAGAACAAAACAACCGCTATTCGCTCTGCTAAGGGAGAGCGATGTATGGTACGCGGCAAAAATGTGTCGGAAACAGTAGCCGGACTGGCAGGTTCCGATGGACACTGACCATATAGCCATTTCGTTTTAATTTAACGTACTGAATGCGATTATCATACCTTTATAACCATATGTCGATCGATAATATTTTAGGAAATTTAAACTCTACGGCAAAGTCTTTTTTTGAGACGTTCCGTTATCGGAATCATTTCCAGTGCGCACTACTACAACTTCCGGCGTCACGAAAATTAAGACCCGTCTTCCTGTGTTAAAGCCCGTTGTGTTCGCGATCATTAGTGGGCGAAATGGCCGTTTCTAGCAAGATATTTACGGAGGAGCCTTAAATTTCAGACTTTATCGCTAACAAAGTGCGTTGTGTTCCTCGACAGCTGCTACCAGGCTACTGTTGTTAAAGGCTAACACAAAGATGGCGGAAGTCGAGAAGAGTGGTGAGCCAGTGTCGGATAAAAACGACCTGCAAATTCTAAAGGCAAGACCTGACACTAACATTATACATGGGACTTAATCCACTGGGTTTGTTGTGTTTTGTAAGGTTACTGCGCAGTACTCATCGGGTGGTGACTGCATATCAATTTGCCTGCTGAACGACTCGTTACTATAACAACAGGCTGTTATTGTCAGTAACAGTCATAGCTAATTTACTGTCTTACTTTCATTAAGATTCATTAAGTGGCATGGATACAGATATACATTAAAAAATCCATCCAGGTCTATTTAGATAGTTACTTATTTTTCACATTTTCCTATCTCTGCTCTATTTCCTCCCACTCCAGGAGCTTGTAGATGAACTGCATCATTTCAGAGATTGCTATTTTGAGACTCACGGTGTGGAGAAAGCTGGAAGTAAACAGAGTGACGTTGCACGGGAAACAGAGAAGACACTGAAGAGGCTGGAGGAGAAAGAAGGTGATTGCTGAGTTTACACAAAAGCGACATCTAAAAAGTGTGCAGAATATTTTAGTATCTTATGTATTTGTGATTTGCTGCAGATCTTTATAAAGAGAAAGCAGAGTTTCTCCTGCTGAAGGGCAGGTGCCTGAACGTGGCTTCAGATTTTAGTACCTTAGCAGAGGAGTGCCTGTCCCGCGCTGTAAAGCTGGAGCCTGGGTTGGTCGAGGGCTGGAACACACTGGGGGAGCAGTACTGGAAAAAGGGAGACCTGGTTGGTGCCAAGAACTGCTTCACTGGAGCACTGCAGCAGGTAAAGTGACAACAGAGAGATGGAAGTGTTTTTACATGTTTATCCATTTACTTAATATGGCTTCACAAAAAACCCCCACAAAATTCAGGTAAATTCTGAGCACTCCTGTGTCTGTGCTTACGCCCTCCCTTTTAGAAGAAGAACAAAGTGTCTCTGCGTAACCTGTCGATGGTGCTTCGGCAGCTGCCTGCAGCACACAGCGATGCGCATGGAAAACAGGTGCTGGAGAGTTTGGACCTGGCCCGGGAAGCTGTACAGCTAGATGTGGCAGATGGGACATCTTGGTGTGAGTAAAGTCCCACGCAAGCAGAGTAATTAACAGTAATTATGTACTGTCCTGCAGTAAAAAAAAAAAACTTTACGTTGCTTTGTTTACAGATATCCTCGGAAATGCCTATGTGTCCCTTTTTTTCACTTGTGGACAGAATCCGCAGTTCTCACAACAAGCCCTCAGTGCCTATGCACAATCTGTAAGTACACACAGACAAACACACGCTCAAGTGTACACTTAAAATCAACTAATTAATTGCTGTACAGTACTAATGTTTTATTTCTCTATGACCTTTGTAGGAGAAAGTGGACAGAGCTGCGTCCTGTTTCCCGGAGCTGCATTTCAATCGATCCACTCTGTTCCAGTACGAGGAGATGTTCGGGTCTGCACTTGGTGGCTACAGCAGAGCAGCAGCGCTCGACCCGAGCTGGGACGAGCCAACGCTGAGGGAGAAGCAGCTGCTGGAGTACCTGGAGAAAGTCACAGAACTCATACAGAACAAGGTAGGAGAATGCGTTGCTCATTTACTTCACTGATACAGAACACAGTATAATTTCTTGTGACGTAATTTTGGCTAATTATTTCCACGCCACAGTAGTAGTAGTAGTAACATGTCATATGTGCTATACTGAAATTAACATTTTCTTACCACAGGGTGGCAGCAAATTTCAACCACGTCTTGTTTTGCCTCTAACAAAACAAGACTGCCTTTTTTTTCTCAGGGGAAGGTAAAGGCTCGTCGGTTACGGACAATGCTTTCTAACCTCAACATATCAGCTTTGGGTCCCTGCTCCTCCCCTCAGTTTCGCTCCCCCACAGGGCGGGTGGGCAGCCTGCAGCCTCAAACTCTCTCCTCCCTGACACATGGACACAATGCCGGGGTGGCCGCCTTAGGCAAGGTGGTGTTCAGTCTGGCCTGTGAGGGTCGCATGGCCTTGTGAGTGCAGATTGTTTTTATCATAAATAGTTCACTTATCTTCATTTAATTTGCTTCAGGCTTTCATCATAGCACAGGGCCTGGAAGAATGTTCTTGTAACAACATCTAAAACTCTATTTCTCAGCACATTTGGTTTGGTGGACAGTGAGGAGACGTGTATAGTGGTGATGGTATACAACACTGCAGACAGCTGGGGTGTCCTGATAGGAGACAGTGTAGTCATTCCTGAGCCCGAGGTCAAGCGACACAGTATAGAACACAGAGATAAGGTAAGTCTTTCAGCCGTGGTGTTAAAAATTTACTGACTGATGTCCCTCTGACTGTCTGACCTTAACTTGTCCTCTCTCTGGCAGTCATTTGACTTCAGGAGTATACGAGTGGACTCTCCTCTTCTTCTTATCGTCAACGGAAAGAAACAAAACATCCAAAGTCAGATCGCGGCCTCTGTCAGCTATAAGCCTCAGTGTGAATGAGTCGAGCGAGAAGCAAGAGTGTCATGTTTTGTTTGCTGGAAATGTTAGGTTATTTTGGAAGTTTGTGCCTGTTTTATGTGTTTGTGTATATAGAGGTCACCACATGACATTGTCTTTAGAGAGACTGCTTGTTTATATTTATGAATACTTCCTTTTTGTATCCTGTTGTTGAGGGGACAATATTGAGTTTTTGTAAAAGATTGAAGTTGTGATGATAATAACGTGATGCCACAATTATGACTTCCTAATCATAAAAAACTCTTACTTTACTTTAACATTTTCGTCTTTCTTTGGGTCTAACTCTTCACTTAACCCACTGCTTTGACTGTCAGCTTGCATTGACAAATGTCATATTACAAAAAAATAGCTTAAGGTATTAACCATCATAAAAGGATACATGGGAAGGAAAGGCTTAAAACAATGGTGTTTTTTTAAGTGACAATCTACATAACGTAGTACACCAGCAGTGTGAAAATACTTTGTTGTATTTAAACTTATTTTTACAGGACAAATATACAAAGACAAATCTGAAAAGTCAACAACAATTTTAGTCTTGCTCTTGTCTTGTTCAAAAATCATATTTATGGTTCAAATTTGTATTAACAAAGCACTTAAAGAAAACAAGTCCAATTTAAATAGTATTAAAGAACAATCAGTTGGTACTGTGAATAATGGCAGTTCACTTAAAGCCAATGTGAAACCTGTTCTTCTCAGAGCTTCCTAGGGAAGGGCCGGCCGTTTTCCCTGGTGGGGGACCTAAACTGGAAAAATGACTTGGCTCCGTCAGACTCCAAGCAGGAGAAGAATCGACTGTCTACATCAGAACCCATGAAGAGTAGCTGAGGGCTTCTCTGGGGAGATGACTGTCGAGCCGCCCCTGGGTGAAACACAGGAGGGTGACGGATGTCTTTCATTGTCGTCCTGACTAAAATTCCCTGACATAGACAATCAGCTCATTACTCCCACTGTTCTTTCTTGATGACCGCTTCTTCTGGACAAAACACCTACAGCTCTGTCTTCCTTTGTGCTTGTTAATATTGTCTTAACTGAGCTTCCTTCCTCTTGTCATTAATCAAAATGGGTAGCATAAGACAACTAATGTTATTAAAGGATTTAATGTTGCAAATCATTTTCTTTCCAGTCTCAGGACTATTACTATTGATTGAGATTACTTAATAAACAAATACTGAATACTTGTGAGTATGAAAATTGCTAGGCATTAAAAAAAACTTTCATAAATAGTCAAATCCACATAATTTTTTTTACCCTTTTATTAAAACTTAAACCAAGAATCGGGGGAAGTCTGAAAATAGTCTTAAACTTGTTTGTCAATAATACTTCTCTAATCTCATGATGCTCTTTCTGTTTCTAAACAGTCAAATAATGAATTTCTTTTCAGAAAGATCAATGTTTTTATCCAAGTACAAACTGTTGTTCTTACCAATGTTGAAGTCATGATGCCCCGATTGTGGCGGTATGTCTCTTTCCCCAACACCCACCACCATGTTGCGCAGCCTCAGAGAGTCATACAGCCCCTGTAGTTTCTGGTACTGCCTGTTCCTCTCCATCAGCTTCTCAGACACCTCGCTGTACTTCCTCTTATACTCCTCCATCACCTAGCGAAAATAACATTTACAAAAGTATTATTTATACTCCACAGTTTCTATGGTTCAAATATTTCTAAACAAACCCTGACACAGATGGGTCTCATTACAGACATTGTTATTCATTTGCTCCTGGGTGTAAAAGTTCTTGTTCACCTTTTTCAGGGAAGTAATTTCCCCCCTCATGGCGGTGAGCTCCAGCTCTCTGCTCTGGTTCTGCTGTTTCAAAACTTTGTCCATCTGCTTCAGCTGAGCCTCAGCCCTTGACAGACTGTACTCTTGGTACATTCGCTCCTGATGGACCTGTACACAAGAGACTTACAAGCTGGGTGCTCTATTAGAAATAAGCAGACAGCTCAACTTGCACATGCAATTCAAGGTTCACAGATACAGAGTCACACAGTAAACAGAGATGCAGACATTTAAGATATCTGACCTGATAGCTCCAGAAGGCCAGAGCACGGGCACTGATGTCCAGAATTATATCTGGTCGCAAACCTGCCAGCACCATTGCTTTGTACTCTTCAGAGGGAGACAGCTCCGTCCTCACGATGTCCAACTTCCCAGAGAGAGCAGAGGAGCAGGCCGGGCAGGTGACAGGAGAGCGGCTGAATTCGCCGGACCCATGTTGATCACAGAAAACATGGGAGCAGGCTGTGACCCAGGCGAAGCCGCTCAGCTTGGTGCGGCACTTTGGGAAGTTACAGAGGAGTGTATCATCGCAGAGAGACATGGTCGTGACTGCGAAAATCACATTTTAGTGAGGAAGAAAAGGCTGGTTGTTAACTTAGGGTCAAACAAAGGCGGATACTATAGGCTGCAAAAGACCTTTACCATCTGACAGTACATTATCTTGTATAAAGGCTTTATAATTAACATATACTAGTAGGGTTTAAAATATCATTTTAAATGAGTGATTTCAGAAATAATATAGCTATTTTATAGCTATTTTCTTTCCTGTGTGTACATGTTTTTTTCCCCCTTGGGAGTAGGAAACATAGTGGCCATAGCTATCATAGAGGCATCACATTAAAATCCCTCATTTAAATTAAAAAATATTGTTCTTTCCCCCTCCCAGCACTCTAACTCTAACTAATTATAAAAAATAACGTTGGCTAATTAAATACTAAATAGCCCAAATAATTACATTTGCTGCATGAATATGTTTAAGCTAGCTTGTAGCTGGGTAGCTAGCTTCGCATCAACTGCCACTAATAGTAGTGATGCTAGCATGTACATAACTCCTCTCAGGTTCACTCAAACTGAACTGTTTACCGGCAGAGTTTGAAAGACCAACTCTTTTAATTAATAATTAATTAATTTCTCAAATTTCACCGTCATTTTGTGATAATCTCAGGGGAGGTACGGCTCACCAGTATGGGCTAGTCCTTTCCTGTGCAGGTCGTAGCAGGTGACAGTTAATGAGTGCTGTATTTTGATTGGCTCGTGAAACAGGAAGTCATAATGTAAGTAAAATATATTTATTTATTAATGTTTTAGACATAAACACCATCTGTAGAATGTTAGAATATAGAATATTTTTAAATATATATTTATTTCTATGTTTTTTTCAATTGAATACTAATTTGCTTAAAAAGTAAAGTCAGTCAACACTTTAAATAAACACTTTTATTCCCCACTCAGATCGTATTATTCCCTGTTTTCTTACTGCGGGTATATGTCTAACTTGAGACTCCAACTTAAATACGGCCCTCCACCTCCTCCCACTGCTCCCTCTCTCTCTCTCTCTCTCTCTCTCTCTCTCTCTCTCTCTCTCTTTTATCCATTTCTCCACGTGGTACAGGAGTAAAGGCAGGGGGTGAAAGAGGGGCATTGTGCTGTGCAGCAGTGGATCCGGGGGTTCATAGTGAGAGAGGGGAGATGCTCACTCAACTGTGTCCAGCACGCCATTGTCAAAGATTCCCATCTATTCTCTGCCTTTTAAATAGAGCTCCAGTGTAAGATGCTTTTTTTTTGGGGGGGGGGGGTGTCTGGGAGTGGTTTGTTCTGCGGTTGGTGATAACACACGGTATACATGCATGCGGATGCTGTGTGGCCCCTCACTGCACTGTTATAGATAATTGGCCCTATAGAAATCAAAGCGCTTGTACATTCCAGGGAAACACTGCTGGCAGGGTGGATTTTGACTTTCTGATGATGGAAACCACCTGCCAGTCAAATCTGATCTGCTGTTCCTGCACCTTGCTGCGGACTATAAAGTCCACTCGGACCACCTGGGAGTCCTGAACAGATGTAACCCGCCTGATAACTCACCTGTTAGACCTCATGAACACATGTTGCATCTTTCTTTTGACCCGTGGTGGTTTTGATTCCCTGCCTCCTCCCTACGATCCAATCATTAATCTGCTCCAATCAGCGAACGCTCGCGCCACTTATAATTGGTTTTTCTAACAGCATCCGGTGGCTTTGACGCCTCGTTGTCATATTGAAAGTTTATAGCCGCTGTGAGTGTGGAGAGAGAGAAGTGAAGCTGGGGAGACAGAAATGGAGAGGGGGTGGTGGGGGGAGTGGGGGGGGGGGGCAGTGTGGCTGTGTTACACGCCATTGAAATGCAAATATCAGTGAGGAACAAGGAGTGGTTCTGTGTGTATTAGTGTGTATGGCGTGTGTGTGTATATACGGTGTGTGTGTGTGTGTGTGTGTGTGTGTGTGTGTGTGCTGTATGTGCATGCAGAGCCGGGCAGGAGAGGAGGGGCGCGATTTGAACAAGTTTTTTTTTGGGGGGGGGGGGGGGAGGAGACTTTACAAAACAGCCACACACGCGCACTCGGGGCAGATTCATATGACGCGGTGCGGACCTGCGGATTTCCAAACACCTATGTGCTCTGCTCCTCACGCGCTTCCACTGCAGGCCGCTCTCTCTCTCAACACTCACAACTACACACACACACGTTTGAGTTGTTTGGGTTTTTTTTTTCTTGAAACAAAGGGCTGGTGGGAATTGCGCGACTTTTGAACTTTGGATACTTGAATGCGTCCTGGTGCGCAGAAAGACCGAGCCTTGCGCCACTGGAGCGACTGATGCCCCCCTCTCCCTCTGAGGCGCCGTGAATCATGTCACGCCGGAAACAGAAGCGACCCCAGCATCTCGTTAACGCGGACCCGGGTGGCCCCCGACTCCTGTCTCAAGGTAAGGAAACATCTTTACGAGCCTGAGTGTGTTGTTGTTGTTGTTTTTTTAGAGGGAGGCTGGATGTCCCACAACATAATGAATCAAAGTTTAAAAAAAAAAACTTAGAAAACTTTGTAAGAGCAGAACAGTTGCATGGAGTTTTCATAAGTTGGTCCATGCGTGGATACATTTCAACAAGTGGACCCGAGTCAGCACATTTATTAAAAGCTGAACATCTAAGTTTGTCAACTATTGAAACCCCTCCAGCGTTTTCATTCACCGTAATGGGCCCCACTAAGTGAGGCCTCAGGCACTTTGGTCGGGGCCAATAAAGCTGATCCAGTGAAGTAACTAATATACGCCTGTGGACATTTTTTAATGTGCTGGACGTCCACTCGGAAACCAACGGGCTGCTGGGCGCTGACTGCTGGGGGTCTTTGATGAGTATGGAACCCTCTCTTATTTGTTAAGAATAAGGTGCAGGGGTGGGGGGAAGGGAAGACAGTGTTTTTGGTCAAGATTAATCTTCCACCCTGCTATTCTCTTCTTCTTTTGCTATTCGTCCATGCTTTTCTTCCTCATGCACCCCCCCCCCCAGCATTTCCACCGCCTCAATACTTCCCTCCCCTTTCTTTCTCACTCTTTCTCTCCCCCCTTCAGCCCCATTGACTGTATACTCCTACACAGTTGGGGGGGGGGGGGGGGGTACAAATGGATGGGAAAAAAGACTGAGCAGAGAGAGATTCGCGTTTGTATTGTGTTGCAATGGAAGGTAGCTTTAAGTATGTGCAGGTAGATCGCAACAAGGTAAAGTGGACGTTTGGATTGTTGCTTTTGTTTTCTGTGCAGTTTCGGGTTTGTTTATAAGTAACGGTGAAGTAATTTCACCGAGGTACAGTCTTTCATTCCATCACTATACCTCTCCAGGAGGGAATAGTTTGTCTCTCCATTGTTGTTACCCTCCCCCCTTCTTTTTCTTTTTACTCTTTCTCACTCTGTGCTCAAGATTCTGAAAGAATTTGACCCCCGAGCAGCAGAGGTCAGATTAGTTGACCAATCAGAGTGTCTGGACAGTGCCCAGAACCCTTAGCATGGCCTGACCCTTGACCTCCACTGTGACGTAAGGGGGGAAGGGTGAATAGAGAGATGAAAGACGTAACTGCTATAGGGAGGGGGGGTGGGTTAAGAGGGGTTATGGGTTGTCTTGGTGATGCCCATTGTCCTTTAAAATGTGTTTCCATAGCAACAAGGTGGTCTGTAAGCTTTTTTGTGTGCGCAAGATGTTTGAGGAGTTTTGCTGTGGAGAGCACAGATTGAGACACGTCATTACAAAGACACCAAGACGGCGGCGTTTCTTCCACTTGTTTATTTGCTTGTTCAAGGCCATTTCCCAGCAGGCATTTCTTTCACAGCTGAAACAGGATCTTCTGGTTTACGCAGACAAATATAAAAAGCATACTTCCAAACAGTATACTTCTAATGAACAAAGTCTGCGACTGAAGCAAAAAGTATCAAATGAATGTAAATACATAGGTGTCTGAGTTCATATTTAAGATCGGGTAAAGAAAACAAGTTGTCAAGTTGGGTTTTTAAAAAACAACACTCTGTTTTATCTGTCAATCCTCAGATGACCACCTGGGAATGAAGTCGCCGTCCACCTCTCTGGGCTCAGAAGTGACGTCATCAGGATCCTCATCCTCATCCCCCACCTCTCTTCAAGACTGCCAGCCGCCTCTGGCACCCCGCCCATCCCCCGGTGGGCTCCACGCGCCCTCCTTACCCAGCGAGAGCTCGCCTCCTCCGCACTGGCCGAGCCACATCGCCCCTTTCACCACCTCCCTCCCGAACACCCACTCCTCCCTGTCCCCAGACTTTCCTCACCCCTCGCTGTCTTCCCAGACTCACTCGCCTCCCCCCCTTGGGCAAACCTCAGGTTCCCACAGCCTGTCCCACCAAGAAAATTCTCACTCCACGATGACTTCCCCACAGATGGGTAGTTCGGCCACTAACACTACCTCCTCCTGCTCTTCCTCCTCCACCTCCTCTCAGTGTGTGCCACCTCCACGGGACAGCTCCAGTCCGGGCCAGCAGCAGCCCTCCGGCTCTCCGGGGCAGCAGGGACAGATCCAGGTGCCTCCAACCTTGGCAGTGCTCCTGGAGGAGCTGAGGGTTTTACAGCAGAGGCAAATCCACCAGATGCAGATCACTGAAGAAATCTGTCGGCAGGTCCTCAGGCTCGGTGGAGCTGTCTTTGGCCAAGAGAACAACACACAGGCCAGTGGTGCAGACAGCATCCAGAAGTCTACAGGAGCAGCTTCCTCATCACCAACACATCCTTCCACTGCCACTCCAGTCACCACAGCCTCATCGTTTTTGAGCGGCCTTCCGTCTTCCCTCTTCCCCCAGTCAGTCTCCAAATCAGGTGCTTCACATGTTAATGGCAGCAGAGCTTCATCCTCCTCTACCACTTCCTCTTCCTCCTCGTCTATTTCATCCACTCTCAGCTCCTCTGTTGCCTCCATACACCCACTGTCCTTATCACTGGGCCTAACGCCTCGCTACCTCCACGAGAAATCATCTAACACCTCCTCATTCAGCCACAGCAACGGTGTTAGCTTCCCAACCCCTCCGCTTCCGACCACCAGCCATTCCCAGGACCTCCAGGCCGGCTCTTCCCTCACCTCCGCTGCCTCTTCAGGACGCCCTCAGCACGTGTGCCGCTTTTGTGGTAAAGTGCTGAGTAGCGATTCCTCACTCCAGATCCACCTGAGGTCGCACACGGGTGAAAGGCCCTACCAGTGTCCGGTCTGCTTGAGCCGTTTCACAACCAGAGGGAACCTCAAAGCTCATTTCCTGCGTCACAGGGAGCAGAACCCAGAGCTGTCCCTCTCCTTGCTGCCCCCGGCTTTATCGGAGCAAACACAGAGCGGTTCTACCCCTGGTGCCAATCAGAGAAGGAGGAAAAGACGAGCCGATGATGACGAGCAATTTAATGGAGTGAAGGGGAGCATTCCTGGGATGACAGAAAACATGGCTTTAGGATTCCTGCCTGGTGCGTCCACTCGGCCCTCCCCTTCCTCTCTACCTCTGCCCCCCACAGTGGACATGGCGCTGCTGTCCACAGCCCATTCACTGCTACAGCTGAACAGAGCCTCGGCTGCAGCCGCTGCCAGTGCATCTTCTTCTTCATCTTCATCCTCCACCTCCTCCATGGGAAGCCAGTTTAAAGGTGCAAAGCAGCAGAGGTTTGATGAAAACACACCTCCTCACTCGACCCTCCATTCCACCTCCCCATACTCCCAGCTGGCCCACCTCCCAAAGATTCTGTTCCCTGGAGGTACCTCCGCTCATCACCTTGCACTTCTCCGGCCCCCAGGCCACCCATCCACCTCTCACCTCACCTCTCCTCATCAGCTGCCCTTCCTCATTCCACCGTTCCCCAAACCATCAACCTCCTCTCCCTCCTCATCCTCTCCCACCACCTCCACCCAGACTTCAGACACCTCCAAGTTGCAGCGGTTAGTACAGAAACTTGAGAAGCAACCACACGGAGGTGCCTCCTCGTCTTCCTCTGCCTCTTCCTCACAAACGTCCGCTGAAGCCAATGGGGACACACATGGCTATGACCTGACCACCACCTCCAGTGCCTATCGTAGGGAAATGTTAGCTGCACTCGGCCTCACCTCAAGTGCCAGTGCTGCAGGACTAGTGACCAGCCAGGGAGTCACTAAAACTACCACAGCCCCGTCTCTGCCTAGTGGCCAAGCTGCTAACCAGTGCGGCGTCTGCTTCCGTGTCCTCAGCTGCCCTAGAGCTCTTCGTTTGCACCAGGCCACACATCTAGGAGAGCGCCCATTCCCTTGTAAGCTGTGCGGTCGCTCCTTCTCCACAAAAGGTAGCCTGAGGGCCCACCTGGCCACTCACCGCGCAAGACCGCCGAATGCCCGTGCCCTAAACTCCTGCCCACTCTGCCCACGCAAATTCACCAATGCCTTGGTTCTCCAGCACCACATCCGTTTGCACCTCGGAGGGCAAATACCACCTGATGAAGACGCACCACCTGAGGATGGTGCAGAAACAGAAAGTGCTCTGTTTGATGACTGTGAGAATGAATCCAGGTCTCCTTCCAAAGCCCAGCAGCTTCTTCCCTTGGCCTTAACAAAAGGCTCCAAGTCGTCAAATGATGTGTTCAAATTAGGGTCCGCTTCTAAGCGATCAACAGCTGCTGATGTTACTTCTGTGAAGACTGAGGAATCTGAGGGTTCAACGCCCAGTGTTAGCCCACCTCTGACCCAGAAACCTCCCACAGCAGGGGCTGAGGCCCCCCTGCGTCTGGGAGACAACGCCCTAGCTGACGGTATCCCCATGAACAGCTCCATCCACGCTGAAGATGACACCATGACTGACCTGGGCAGCGCCAACCCTTTCAAAGCACCCGTAGCTAGTTCTCATTCAGCTGGAGTGAATGGAGATGCAGAGGCAGACGACACCCCTCTTTCTCTCTGTGTTACAAAGCCCAGGGTGGAAAATGATGCGCTGCAGAAAGAGGTGAATATTGAGGAATCCCGCTCCACGGATGAATCCTCGATTTCCACTGATTCTGACCCAAAATCCCAAGCTGTAAACCCCTCTCCCTCACTCACCCCTCCTGCCAGCCCCAAAGCCAGCCAAGGAGAAGATGCCTTTGGGACAGTGGACAAAGGACAGGAGCTGCTGCAAAGGGACGCGGCCCAAAGTAGTGGGAAGGGTGAGTCAACCTCAGCCAAGGACCCAGTGTTGGACCCAAAGGTGGACAAAGACACTCCAATGGCGGAGGGTAATAAAGTGCCAGAAAAACCTACAGAGGATCCAGAGCCCCCTGTCTCAGCCCCCGCTCCACAGAACCAGCCATCCCGCTCAGACAAACCCTACAGCTGCTCCCACTGTGGGAAGGCCTATGCCAGCCGGAGTGGACTTAAGGTAAGGCTAACCACCATGTCTGAGACCAGAGAGTTTTATATTGTAACATCAAGATTAGTAACAGTGATATATTTGTCTCCGACATACAGGGTCATATGAAAACTCACCCTGGAGCATCGACCAGTACCCCCTCCACTGCCCAAACCAATGACAGTGACATTGCGGAGGATCGCAGTTCACATTCAGCCAATAAGAACCCAGGACAGCAAGAGAAGAAGCAGGGGTTGGATAAATCCCCCGAGAAAGGCGACAGCACGGATCCCCTGCCAATCAGTGTTGGTTCTGATGTGGCGGCCGAGCCTGTGGACGCTTCCGCGTAGGAAGTTTTTGAAGGGTCCTGACAAGGGAATGTATTTTTTTTCAAATAGAATAAGATTTGTGTTTTAGAGTCATTAATTCAAATTCATGTTTACCTTTTGTATTAGACAGATAGATCTAGTTGATATTCTAGCGCCATTACGGGAGACTATTGAATGTAGTTTTTTTTTTAGCTATGTGTTTTTTCAAAGACCACAGTGAGGCCTTATCTTACACTCTTCACAGCGTTGTCATTGTGAGAATGAATTTTTTGCGCTTTTTGCTGACACCTACTTTCGGCACATACTGTATGAGATCGAACCAGTATAAGCAGATATCAAGTCCAGAAATATTGTTTGAATGAACTCCATACCAAAACAGGCCACATTAGTCATGGCCAAAGTCTGTAAATATGAGGTGCAGTTACATTTTATGCTTTTTTATTGTTAGTTTCTTTTATGTTTTTATTTTTTTTGTTTTTTTTTTTTGTTTGTTTTTTAATGTGATGCTGCTGAACGCATGTTTCTGATGCGTGTCGCACTGTGAGTTGCACTGTGTCCTGTGCTGCCCAAACACCGACTGGAGCACACGCATATTAGCAATGACGATAACCATGATGAAAGCAACAACAACAACAATAACAACAATAATAATTACAAAAATAATAGATAATGATAAGATAATGATGATTGTGTCCAGTCCTGTATAAACTTTGCTTGCAGCAAATGACCTTTTTTGTGATGGTGATTGTGAATGTGTTTGTTTCTTTGTGGTTGTTGATCTGCGGTGCCAAACCAACAACAACAAAGATGAGCCCCGTCCATTAAAACTCCCGCCCCCACCCCCTCTCAAAGCACTTGAGAGTTTTCTGCTCCTGCAGAAATTGTCTGCACTCACCACATTCCTGCTTAGCCCCGTTTTGTATTCGTTTGTAAACCCCCTTTTTGTAGCAACGACGAAAAAAAATGTTCCCATGGTTCCCATGTGATGTGTAAAAGATCAATAAAACAATGGCGGAGTGAAGAGGAGACCTGTCTGTTGCTCATCTGTGGAGTTTCTTTTCGGCCTCGGGGTGGGGGCTTGTGCTTATTGTCTGGGTTCAGTCGAAGCCTGCGTCCCCATGCATTCATTTGTGGGTTTAAGTATTCTGTTTGCATGACTCTGCCACTGTGTGCGTCTGCGTGTGCGCTGCGTTTTCTCAGGTCTGTCCCAGCCCTCGGTTTCGGGGGAGTCGTTTGTCTTTTGTCTGCGCTGGCTGTCTCTTAATTCTGCCTTTTTCTTGCCCTCAGTGTCTTTTAATATGTTTCAGTTCTCAAGCACTCTGTGTGTGTGTGTGTGTGTGTGTGTGTGTGTGTGTGTGTGTGTGTGTGTGTGTGTGTGTGTTGTGTGTGTGTGTGTGTGTGTGTGTGTGTGTGTGTGTGAAAAGAATAATCAGAGCCTGTATGAGTGTGATTGAGGGTGCAGCTGTAGGGGCTGCCACCTCCCTCCTTACCACCCCCCCCTCCACCCCCCTGTCTGTGTCATACTCTCTTTCATACGCACCCTCTTTCATTTTCTCTTTCATTTCTCTCCCTCACTCTTTCGCCTCACCCCCCATCACCCCTGTACTCCCCCCTCCAACCCGGTGTAATGAGCTGACACACAGGAAGCTCTAATCCTCACACAATGCCATCCCTCTTCCCCCCAGAGTGACTGGGAGCGGGACAGGGGGCAACAAGGACCAACCTGGCCCAGCTGTCCCCAAAATGGCTGCCTTTAATCCCTCCAGTTTTTAGCTTCCAGGGGCTCCCATGAAACCATGACAACCAGTAACCAAGGACAAGAATGGCCAGGGCAGAACGCTGGACAAAGGGAGTGAAAGGAGCCATGTGTGAGAAGTTTGTCCACATGCGTTTGCGAGGAACAAGGGATGCGTCTCAATCTAAAAAAAAAACAAAAAAACAAGAAGGACTAAAAAAAAAAAAGAATGTCTTTTTGGTTTGAGTTTTCAATTTGAGAAAGAGTCAAATAGGGGGAGGTGTAAACAAAAGGCCACAGGTGTGATGCTGGTGGATGTGGACTTTGGTCACATGTAACGCATTCATCAATCACCAGGAAGCATTGATCATCACTCTGTGGACACTGATCAACTTCACCTGGAGGGTGTGAAAGGTCACGCCGCATGCACGTTTAACCCTCCATTCATGAAAAGTCAACATCCATCTGGAAAACAACATCAGCCGTTAATCAATAATATTCTTTTGTTTGATTACCAGTCGACTAACTGGATAATGGCTTCATCATTTGTTATCGGCCTCAGTATAAGTAAGTGTAAGTGTATAATCAGATAATAAATAACAGATCAGTAATGTTCAGCTATGAAATAATTATGAGGGAATAATCACTGTAACCCATAAAACTGTCAACGAGAGATATACAAGTCAGTCCATGTCCTACTTTCAATATCCACAAGAGGGAGCTATTGTCATTCATAATGCTATAATTTGCTTATTTTGTCTCTCACAGTAGAGCAGCTTTCGTTCATTTACCTTTACTTTTCTACATTGTAACGTTGAATGGCAGATGAAACAGATTAAAGAAGATGATGATGATGATAATGATGAGATTTATAAATGGACGCACCACTTCCACGTGGGGACTAATATAAAACAACTCAGCCTGTATTTGCATAACAATGTCCCTAAACAATCAGGGGGCTGTCATCAAGAGTGACTCCATCAGTGATGATAGCCCTCACCCCTCCTCCACCACCCCGCCCACCCGTCCCACCCGTTTCCTTGGTAGTAAGTGTGTGTGGGGAGGGGGGGGGGGGGGGGGGGGGGGGGGGGGGGGGGGGGGCATAAAAGGCGCAAGTGCATCAGCTGAGAAGCGCAGAGGTGGAAAACTGGGCAAAGTCAGAAGAAGAGGAAGCTGCTGCGTAAAGACGCACGAGGACGCACGCAGAGAGAGAGAGAGAGAGAGAGCGCGAGGAAAGAGGTGAAGACCTGACGTCCACATCACTTCTGCTGGAGCCACACAGAGTGAGGACGCATCTTCTGGATTAAGGTGAGATCACCCCTCCCCCCCCTCCCCCCCCATCTCTCCCCATACACACTAACAGCTACTTGATCTTCAGTGTATCTGGTCTACTGTGCTGTTCCCTGTGAGTCATGGCGTTAGTCTCTGCTTTACAGCACAGCATCATTCATTAACTCATGATGTCCTGTCACGTGGATCTGGAAGTCGGTTTGCCACTAATGTGCTAATGTTAATCGCTCATCACTGATGTGACTGAGCTCAGTACTCTTTTTGGTTTTGTTCATCTTAACCATGGTGCCAGGAGCCTGTGGTGCCAAATCATGTTTGTTTGTTTGTTTACATCCAATGACTGATCTGAATCAGATCTCAGATCAAACCACTGTAAGAGAAAGAGGAGGGGGGGGCGGGAGGGGGGGGTGGGGTATGGATCCAGGGTGTAATCTTGAGTAGCTACTTATCAGTAGTGTTTGGACATTGCACTCTTCCTGTAGGAATGAGTGTCTCTGGCTCAGTGTAGTCTACACTCACTACCCTCGCTTCCTTCATGAACGCCTCACACTTACGATCGACCTCAAGGTACCAGAGTTCTCCCACATCTACAGAGAATGTTCTTGTGCGTGCTGACACCTGGTTGTCTCTCTCTCTCTCTCTCTCTCTCTCTCTCTCTGTCTGTCCCCTGTATCTCCTCTTGTGAATGAATACCTCATTGTTCTTCTTATCTCCATGTTTTTCTCTGTGCTACAGTATTTCTCTGTGTTTTTCAAATGCAATCTAAGTTATTTGATCCATCTAATGTCTGGTTCTGCTCATAAAATAAGGTCTGTGGAGATCAGGAGACATTTGTAGATGTTAAAAATGTGTGTGTGTGTGTGTGTGTGTGTATACATATTTGGTTGAAAAATGAAAGTTATTAGGAGGAAATAGCTAAGAGGTTGGAGAACTCAGCGACAGTCTTTGAAATAACCTTGAAACGACATGTTGACATTTTATCCATCTGATGACGTGACGTGATTGCAGTTGATGGACAATATTTGTGTGTGACATTTGTGCGCGTGTGTGATATTTGCACCGAAGCACGCAGAGTGGTGAATTAACACAGTGCCCTAACGTGCGCCTGTCGCATCATTAAACTCCTGAAACTGCTGAGGACCATGAACTTTGGAAAACATGTGACCAGCTACGACGCTGACACACAACCCCATGTGAGTGTAGGTGGCCTGCTGGGTGGCGCCGATTGAAAAACGCCCCCTCAGTCATTCTTCCTCAGCTTATGGTTACTAATGAAGAGCCGGTGTTTTTAGGCATGCGGTGTGTTTGCTCCGCTTCCCCTCTCTCTGTCAATACACTCAACCTTAAAAGGCCATTTGCTGCGCGGGCTAATGGCTCTCCAATCCACGAACCCCCTCTCAAATCCAACCGTGTCCACACTAGTGTGGTATTATGGGGTTTTTTTTTGCGTGTTTGTTCCTACGTTAGCGCCTGTGGCATGTTAATATGTTTTTTTTGTGTGTGACTGGGTTTGATACTACTGTGACAAACAAGTCACCGTGGTAACAGCATCACTGATGTCACCTTGTGTGTTGTCCCCCACAGATGGCCGGAGATGATGAGAGATAGCTGAGAGGACGGTCTCCCTTCAAGATAAGAAAAAAAAAAGAAACTGCCCGTTTGTAACATTGTTCCAAGGATTGTTTTTCACACTCGTTGATTAATAGAAGAAAACATAGACAATGGCGTCTTTCTCCCCGACCACAACACAAGAGGCGACGAATGGCAGCGCCCCATCGTTGAAATCTAAAGGCTCTGACGAGTCCATGAAGCTGAAGAAGGAGATCTCCCTCTTGAATGGAGTTTGCCTGATCGTGGGCAACATGATCGGCTCGGGGATCTTCGTCTCACCCAAAGGTGTCCTCATCCACAGCGCCTCCTACGGTCTCTCTCTGGTGGTGTGGACCGTCGGTGGCATCTTCTCAGTGTTTGGAGCCCTGTGCTACGCCGAGCTGGGGACCACCATCACCAAGTCGGGGGCCTCCTACGCATACATCCTGGAGGCCTTTGGTGGTTTCCTGGCCTTCATCCGTTTGTGGACGTCGCTGCTCATCATCGAGCCGACCAGCCAGGCCGTCATCGCCATCACGTTCTCCAACTACATGGTGCAGCCCATTTTCCCAACCTGTATAGCTCCATACCTGGCCAACCGGCTGCTGGCTGCTGCTTGCATATGTAAGTACACATCTGGATTGTTGGAATGACAAGCACACACATAAAGTCAGTGATCTGTCATGGTCGCCGCTGGTTTCACATCTCAGCCAAAGCATGTGAGCGTCAGAGACTGGAGAAGTGAAAAAAGGGTGACAGCACAGCTGAGGTCAGCAGGTCTGCAGCAGAAAGAGACGGAAGGGGAAGCAAGGAGTATGAGTGAGAGGAAAAGCGTTTTTAACTTAGTCACACAGAAGTGATTTACAAATCCCGGCATTGTTTCTTGCATGTGACCTTTAGTCACAGCGTCTTTTTCTGATCTGGGAATTTAAAGAAAGTCTTCAACCACAACACACAGAGTTGACAAAAAGTCAATTAATCAGACGTTGGCAGGCAGAGAGCTTGTTGAACCACTGTCTCACGCACCGATCATAAAGATGAAAAAGAAAATATACTTATTGTGCTTCTTTGCAATGGATGACTTACTCCTCCACCCAGCAGCGCTCATGTACGAGCACGTGCACGCTTTCACCACGCGCCGATAAGCAGCGCTCAGCCGTGAGTGCTGATAGCGGCGAGGTAAAGTCCTGACTGCGTGGACACTCTGACCTGAGCGGCTAACAGGCGACTGACAGCTCAGCACAAGAGTGAAATCCAAAACCAAAACCGAAGCAGCTTCCACTCAACGGGGGTCTTAATGACCATTAACAGGAAATTTGTACATCGTGTTTTGAACTCTGACATCATAATCTTAATGTGTCAATGTTTATATGATTATAACATTGCAGAGATATTTTCATTTCCTTTTCACTGTAACTATGAAGTGGGGAAAAAGTCATTGACGAGTGAATGGGTTTTTGAAGATCTCTGTTTCCCCCTCACATCTGGACCACATTTAATGTCCACTACCAGTCAGCTGGTTCCCCCCCAGAACCTGATCTCCCACCTCCCACCCTCCTAACCTTCCTCTGTCAACACACCACACTGCTACTCCTGCGCGCCAGTCGCCCTCCCCATCGCTCATCGCCGGTCGCCTGCGTCCGAGCTGTTGTGTTTTGTTGCGTTTGACCAGGCGTCCTGTTGGGAAAGGACGTGTTATGATCCTGCGCCTGTCGAAGAGGTGGAAGACGATAATGTTTTTTATCTCCCTGTTCTGCAGCTGTGGTCGGTGCGGCGAGGGCGATTACGTCATCGGCCTTTTCTTTTTTTTTGAAACGTCTTGTTGATGTGGAGGTCAGTGTGAACCGATAAGCGCGGCCGGGGAGTAGGAGCTCGACCTCACCGCAGATAAACTGTGTCCTCTCGGCTTGTTTGCAGGAGAATTTCTTTTATCAGTACCTGCGAGACTTGCCGAGTCAGTAGAGTTAATACTCTTTTTATTGAACAGAAAAAAACTGAATCCCATCATAATCAAGCGACATCCAGTTCTTTAACATCAGGGATCATGTGCTGATCAGAGGCCATGTTTTCCAATATAATCAATGACGCTCAAAGTGAAGGAGGGCGACCACTGGTTCTTCTGTCAGTCGTTCAGACTGGTCATCGATAATCGGCCACGATACACAAGGTCATCGGATTAGTGGTGGTTTCACAACACAATTTTTAAAAAGCTCTTTAAAGTTTAAGTTGCGGCCGTGAGTGTACCTGTGTGTGTGTGTGTGTGTGTGTGAAGTTGTATGTGCTGCACTCAGCTGTTTCCTCATCTGAAAAACAACAGGCCAGTCTGCTTGAGTCAGCAGCAGCGTTTCCTTAAATCAGCCACGGAAACGCGTTTGGCACGCGCTCAGCTTTTTTTTTCACGGATCGGCCCTTTTCTGTGCGAGTGTGAGAGCGGGTTATTATGAACGCACATTGACTGTGGTTCTTCTCTCTCTCAGGTTTGCTGACCTTTGTGAACTGTGCCTACGTGAAGTGGGGCACCAGGGTGCAGGATTTCTTCACCTACGCCAAGGTCATCGCTCTCATCGCTGTCATCATCACCGGCCTGGTGAAGATCGGACAAGGTGCTGACCCCTGACCCCGAATCCTCCACAATGAGACTTTGCTGACTCCTGCTGTTTAATGTTGTTAATTATTAATGTTGTTAATTATTTCCTAATTAACTATTTTTACATAGTTAATTAGGAAACTGACACTGGGGGTAAATGAATAATTTAATTTAATTTAATTTAATTTAATTTAATTTAATTTAATTTAATTTAATTTAATTTAATTTAATATTTTATTTTATTTTATTTTATTTTATTTTATTTTATTTTATTTTATTTTATTTTATTGTTTTGGCACTAGGGGAGAAGTGGCTGTAAATCCGTTTTATGGAATTGTATCATGACAATAAAGTGATTCCATTCTTCTGACTTCCAGGTCACACTCAGAACTTTGAGGGCCTTTTCGATGGCTCGTCTCAGGACCCAGGCGGCATTGCCTTGGCTCTGTACTCGGCTCTGTTCTCTTACTCGGGATGGGACACCCTCAACTTTGTCACCGAGGAGATTAAAAACCCAGAGAGGTGAGTGGTCAGCCATAATACTGATCAATGAGGCAACATGATTCCCGGCAGTTCCCAGGCAGATTAAGTGACAACCCATCTCGTCTGTTTTGCTTCCCTCTGCTGTTTTTTGGGGGGAATTACAGGAACCTGCCACTGGCCATTGCCATTTCCATGCCCATAGTGACTGTGATCTACATTCTGACCAACGTGGCGTACTACACCATCCTGCCCATCAATGCGATCTTAGACAGTGATGCTGTAGCTGTGGTAAGGGCCCATACTCCTTGATACGTGACATTACTTCAGTTTCATATGCACCAAGTGAAGCTTTTGTTCAAGACCCGACGTCTTTGCCCTCTAGACATTTGCCGACCAGGTGTTTGGCGTGATGAACTGGACCATTCCCTTGGCCGTGGCTCTGTCCTGCTTCGGAGGACTCAACGCCTCCATCCTGGCCTCGTCCAGGTGAGCGATCCGCCCGTCCGCAGTGACATTTGAACATTTCGTACCCCACTTGTGTCCATCATCGTCGCTCATCTCCACTCCCCGTTGCATATCTTCTCATGTCTCTAAAGGTTGTTCTTCGTGGGATCAAGAGAGGGCCACCTCCCCGACTACCTGTGCATGATCCATGTCCACCGCTACACTCCCATCCCCGCCCTGCTCTTCAATGTTAGTCAGCTCTGTACATCATACTATAGACTCTCTCTGTACATTCACTCCAGTGTTTCTTTGTCTGACTAACTCTGTGTCCTCCATGACTCTGCAGGGCATCATGGCTCTTATATACCTCTGTGTAGAAGATGTCTTCAGGTTGATCAACTACTACAGCTTCAGCTACTGGTTCTTTGTGGGTCTGTCCATTTTGGGGCAACTGTATCTGCGGTGGAAGCAGCCGGACAGAAAGAGACCACTGAAGGTAACGGATCACTTTATCCCGGCACCATTCCATTCAGGATGGACTGATGACACGATCTTAACCCCTTCTTCTCTCGTCCTCCCACAGCTCAGTCTCTTCTACCCCATCATTTTCTGCCTCCTCACCGTCTTCCTGGTGGTTGTGCCACTTTACAGTGACACCATCAACTCCCTGATTGGCATCGGCATTGCCCTGTCTGGAGTGCCCGTCTACTTCCTCTGCTGCTACACTCCGGCCACCAAGCGGCCACTGTGGCTCCGGCAAATCATCGGTAAGAGAGCTCCTGGATTTTCTCACCTAAAGTGAATTTTGCACTGAGTTGTTGGTTTTTATAAAAACGAGTCCAGATGTTTTCGGGTTCAGGTGTTGACCTTTCCCCTGTCTCCGCCTCTTTCAGCTAAGTCCGGCGTCCTGATTCAGAAGGTTTGCTACTCCGTTCTCACCGAAATGGATGTTGACAAGGCAGAGTAGCCATTTGGCTTCAATGCCCTGCCAGAGACCCAACGCACAAACAGAGGCTCCACTTGAACTTATCCGAGCCGCTCCTTGACGACGGCCTTGATGGATGAACATTTGAGTTTGAGGCGGACGCAGCTCTCTGACCTGTCAATCAACACCCAGCGATAATTTTAATGTATGATAGCACCGGGGTGCTTGATGACACGCTTCACTCTAGTTGAGCGTGGTTTCGGTGAGTACGATGAAATATATACGCCAAGAAATCATCTCCTTGTTTCTATTAGAAAACAGTCGGGAATTGTTTTAATTGAGATACCAAGACAAATGTTTTGTGTGAAATTACATACATGTAAAACCTTTCTGATCATAGAGGAAGGAGGTTTAATTGTTGAAGTGGAGAGGAGCACAGCCCTGACACTGACAGCAATAATGTCACAAAAACAGCTTTGGGGAAAGAGTAGAACAGAGAAGACCTTTTACTTTGCTTTCACTATTGAGGAAAACATTTATATACATTTTTATACTGCCATCTTTGAAGTCTAGTGAAGGGCTATTTTTACACAAAGTATCAAATATGGGCTGGGAAATGTCAATTTGAGACACTTGAGCTGAAAAGCATATTTATAATAAAATTACTTGTGGACAATAAAAATTACTTTTTTTTTCTAACTTTCATTCCCCGTGTTCCGTGCACTCAAATACAAAGACGACATATTTACTTAAGTGTGAGGCAGATTTTTCATTTTAATTAGAATAACACACATACAATGTCCAACTCATTTTCACAACCTGTCCACTAAGCCTAACCCTTCCATCAATAAATATGTACAATATGTTTCATGGCTTTAATATAACGAACATCTGGTTTAACCAAGAGTATCCTTCCACGGCCTTGCTTTTCCATGCACTTCCTTTCCTTTAGCTGATGCTGCGGCAATGGGAGGGGTCTGCTGTAGAGGATTGTGGGTAAAGGTCTGCCTCAGTGGACCTGTAAATGGACAGAGACTTTTAGAAACAATAAACTATATACAATAAACATATATATATATATCTATATATATAGAGAGAT
>JAFBJQ010001860.1:409311-467727 GCA_016785345.1 Trinectes maculatus | reverse complement strand
TAGATATAGATATAGATATAGATATAGATATATAGATATGTACTGTGTGTGTGTGTGTGTGTGTGTGTGTATATATATATATAGGGAGAGAGAGTTTGCTGGGAACAAATATGCATGATACCTGACACACTGCTAGCTAGTTTTCAGGATGTATTAATTAACAGCTGTGAAATTTCAATGTTTTAAAGTATTAATCTGTATATTACTGTTCACAGTCACTGATTTTTTGTTTGGTCTATAAGAAGGCTTCAAACAATGTAAAAGAGATATTTAGTTTACTATTATTATAAACTTTTTACATTTGAGTTTTATTGAAAAAATACTAATTGAAAAATAACCATCCAAATTAAATGCAATTAAAAAACAACAACAGTAAGATACTCACCGAGTGCTATAACTGTAAATTTAGCAGGAAAAGCACTGTGTAATCCTCCAGGACTCCAACTTGATAAATGTTTTCATACAGTTCTCGAAAATTCAAATTTTAAAATTCAAAGTTTATCATCTTTTGATTTTTCAGCAAAGATTTCTGAGAGTCTGCACAAACTTGTACAAACTCATCTTTACTGACACTATTAACGTTTAGAAAATTTATAAAAATATTCCTGGATTTGATTTCAGAGCCGTACGAAAATGTTTTATACTCTTCCTTGGTCCATGCTCCACCCCTCCACTAAGTTTGGTCCAAACAGAAATAAGTAAAAATCGTTTTGTGGGGGCTGACCTTTAGCAGCGAGGTCCAGATGATTTTTGATCCGCCGTTCCCTCTCCTCAAGCTGCTGGGCCAGCTGAGCATTCTTCCAGCCTGTCAAAGACAGAAATAGCCAGGAAAGGTTGCAATTTGGCATTTTCTGAGTGAATCAAAGAATTAATCCCCTTTCTCGTTTAACATTAGAATCAAAAACCAATGAATCTTCAGGTTTGTTACACCCACCCTTCTTCAGGCTTTCGATGAATCCATCATTTTGGGGCATTGTGGAGGGCGCGTGTTTGACCTTCTCTGGGATATTCAGCTTTTCTCTGATCCGTGGGTGTCTGAGCAGGCCAACTTGTGCCAAGGAAAAGCAGTTAGAGGTCAGCCAATATGTAAACACCGCCTGAAGGTAGTTAGAGAAAAATAATTTAGACAATGAATGTAAAGAAATAGAGAGGTTAAATCAACCCTTTGCTGTGGCAAAAGATCACACTGTGAATAAAAAAACTGACCGTGGGGAAGTTAATAGTGAGGGGAAGGATGATGAGGGGCATGATCCTAAACACAGTCTTCATGGCTTTCAGATTGGGGTTGTCAACACCAGACTCTGCACCCAGCTGCATGAAAGAAATCACAAAATGTGATTATTAAGGAGCAGCACATTTACATCTGAAAGATTATGACATGATCAATAAAGACCTAATGCAAACTAAAACAGATCAAGAGGTTTGTTTTTGTTTTGTTTTTTAATGAAAGCTGCTTCACCTCCAGGACCAGGAACATGGTCCCAGTGACAGCTAAAGGTAGAATATAGAAAGGATCTGCTGCCGTCAAGTCTGGAAACCAGAACAGACCTCCGGTCTGCATGCTGGGCACCGGCAGATAGGCCATCTTTCTTAGTGCAACGAAGAAGGAGATGAAGATTGGTGCCTGAGGGAACAGACGAGTACATTTTCTTGATCATTAATAGATGCATAACTTTTAATCTATACTTACACAATAAAAACTTTTTTAGAGTTTCAAAGGGGTATTAAGCATTACATATTACAGAGATATGATGGCAAAGATGCAAAAATAGAATCACCAAATCAGTGCATAAATTACTATGTAGATTTAAAAACATGCATCTGTAATACTTTCATGGATAATGGAAATTGAGGAGATATTGCTGGTATATGTATCATATCAATTATTAAATTTTCATTTTATTTCAGCCAGGTTAGAGTGCATAAAAAGGACTAACAGGAATAACGATTAATAAGGTTCACAGTAAGGCCCTTAACCCTAATTACTCCCCACGTGCCTTGTACTGTATGCACAGTATGTATGGCAGCTCACACATGTGTATGATGACTTAAAAGCAGAGACCAAATTTCGTTGTATAGAGTACTGTGTAAGTGTACTGTGACAATGACAAATAAAGCTTTCTTCAAAAAGAACGTACTGACCTGCACCAAAGGAACTAGGAAGCCACGGAGAGGATTCACATCATGCTTCTTTTGGAACAAGGTCAGATCTGAGTAGGCTTTAGCAACTGCACCATGAGAAAAAAAAAGCCATGATCAGACCTGATAAACACATAAACACACAGTATAGTATCTGAAAATTCAAGGTAGAGAGAAGAATTCAACTTTACAGTCAAATTTGTTCCCACTCTGCTTGGCCTCATTCATTCTGTTGGTAAGTTTGGTCATTTCAGGCATGACGTTGTTCAGCTTGGCTGCTTCTCTCTGACCCTTCACGATGACGGGAAACACAGCCAAACGAGCCACCACCGTCCCTGCAGAGGGAACAGAAAGAATAACAAAAGGGACACAGGAAATTAAAGTTACATCGTGATGCTCAAAAATAGTCTGTAAAACTAATTGAACGTTTGTGAAATTGTGCTTACCTACAACAATGGCCCCCCACCAGGGCAAATCGAGGCCCACATGCATGAACTCTAAAAGGCTCTGAATCAGTCCGACTGGTGTGTGTGCGGCCAATCCCAGCTCTGCTAAAGTGGGTTCGGTAGTCACAGCTTGCAGGACCTCCACTGCAGTCGGTGCAACATCAGCCACCTGCTCAGTGGCTGGATGTGTTAAAACAGGGGTGGAATCCAAGACTGAAGGAGGAGCAGAAGTGTCTGCTAAAGGTACAGCTGTGGAGAGGGTTTCAGCTGGAGTCTAAAATAATCAAAGAGGAAAGAATAACATCATTCCAGTTAGAATGGAACTACCTGATGGAGTATTAGTCAGATTTAATTTCAGATGTTGTCTTAGCCACCTTTTCTGTGATTGGCTGTGTGAGGATAGGGGTGGGGTCAACAGGCAGAGAGACAGAGGTGGACTCTAGTACTGGAGGACTCTCAGGAGCATCCACCACTGAAGCTGCCACTGATCCATCCGCGGGCGGGATCTGGAAACATTGATATGTATTAAGCACCAATATCACAGGGATGTATTTTTAAACAAACAATTTGACTCTTTTAATAGATCAGACACAACAAGCCTAATTACCTGTGAGCTGTTGTGTCTGACTGCCACGGCGTTCACCCAGACGAACTTCCCATGCTGTCTCCAACCCAGCAGAGTCCTGGTGGTAGGACTACGACTCTCAAATACTGTGTGCAGATGGGATCTCTGGAGCGACCGCTGTTCGGAAACCAGATGGTCAGCAAGTATCAGTGCACTTCACACAACTAACTGATGATAAATACTAGTGCTGGTGCATGCCACCTATTTACTTTAATATTATTGTAGATTTATTTTGTGAGTATTTGCCAAACATGCAACGGGGTAAGAACTGTTTGTGTTTCTCTGCCCACTGATAAATACACGAGATGCATTGTTCTATCTTGTTATCTTTTTCCCCTATCTCTTTGAACTGAACTGAAAAAAACTCCAAATTCCAAATGTTGGGATCAAATTAAGAAATACACGTGGAATGACATGCTACATATACTACTTTATTATACACAGACTAAATTCAATACATTTTCAACTTATTACTTTTTTCTTTTCCATTCTTTTTTTACATTATTTGAATTCCCCCACCATGAACGGTTTCATTCAGCCAGATCACTAACACCACCAGAATCTTTAAAGTAACAAATAATCTTGGTTAACTTCATCCAGCTCCTACAACCACAGCTAAGTTTGTAGCAAAGTCAATGCCTGTGTGTCGTTGGAGAAATATTTTAACACAAACGTCACACGACATAAATGTCATAATAAAATAATCGTTATTATCAAAATAACTATTAGTACATGTTGCTGTGCAACCAATGTGTGTCAGGTATAAAAAAGTATATAAACACCTGTTTTTACCAGGGACGCTGTTACTGTCAAAGTCACAGTGAAGGCATGCACGCGTCATTACGTAGTGAGGATGCTAAACGGCTAACGAGTTAGCCAGTGAAAGCCGCTCTTTGTGTCTTTGTTTTGGGGGCAGGAATAAAGCAGCAGACGCGGGGCAGTAAATAGGACCTACGTGGCTCCAAATGTCTGGAAGGCGTCGACTGCCTCGGCTCATTTTTCCAGACTGACTCAGGAAACATCTTGCTAGGCAGGCCGGAGTCACCCCGCTCCTGATGGCAGCCATGTTGACACGGAAGTAATGAGCAGCTACGGAAAGCGTGAGGAGTCAGAATTTTCTTCAACCGGCTTCGCTCATTTGTTTTTATTGGAATAATTAAACAACAACAACAACTGTTATTATTTGTATTATTATTCATGTTATTCATGTTATTCATTATTTTCATATTCACACCTCTATTACAATTAATATCACTCATGTTATTGTTGTTGTAGTAGTATTATAACAACAAGAAAAAGATGACAAAGAAGAAATATAATGATTTAAATGTAATCATTAATTTTTAATTGAAGAAAAATAAAAAATAATACATAATATTATACATTCCATTCCATTTTGTGGCATTCAAATATGTATCGCCGTTAAACCATTTTAAATCTATGTTCAATGTAAATCTGAAAAGTCATCTGAAAAATGTAAATTTGCCAATATTGCCTAATCAGACATGCCTAAGTGATGTCTGATCAATATATTATTGATGATAATTGCTAAGAATCAATGAAAAGCCTAAACCATGATCACCATATTTATATGAAGAAAATAAATTGTGTTATCTTGGCCACACTGTCTCACTTTGACTTTGACTTTGACTTTGACTTTGACTTTGATTTCCCCCCTTTTTTGAAAGAGAATCAACTTTTTTTTTCTCTCGGTTGTATTCTGGGTTTTTTTTTCTTTTTGTCTTTCTTCCTAGTGAAAGGAATACAGCAAAATCCTCCATGCCTCTCACTATCATTTATCCCAGGTTCTCCCCTTGAATTAAACTGATCCCTCTGTTCATTCTCCTCTCCAGTGTGTATTTGTCCTTTGGGAAAAGGTGGCTCATCCAGGCTCATGTCGGAAATCTCTTTTGTCAAAGGGACACAGCCATCTGCTCCCTCCCATTGTTCCTTATGTCCTTTCTCACTCCTCCTCTTTTCTCTCTGTTGCTCATCTCTGATATGGCCGATATGGCCACCACCTCCTTGTTTATACCCCAAGTCCACGGCACTACTTTCCTCATCATATCCATTGTATGGTGCGCTCCGTCTGACACTGACACCACCGTCTTTGGTAGCACTTTCCAAGATTCCATTTGTGGAGACAACCTCCTGGTTGTCTTGCACACAGGTATCTGCAGCATTGGCTGGGGAACAGGTATAAAATTAAATCTTGCCATGGACATTTGAGGCAACAAGTCAAACCAGACAGGTGTAAGCACAATGGAAATCTACGCTCCTTACTTGTCTTTTTCCTGTAAAAAAGAAGATAAACACTCTGGGATCTGGTGGGAAATAGGTGAAAAGAACGTCAAGTAATTTTCATACTGAGCGGAATGAACGGTGGCAAAAGAAAAGATGGATGCAAACCTACGTCTCAGTGTTATCGGTTTGAAATCGATGAGAACTGCGCTGTTGATGAAAAGAAGAACCAAACGTTACGTGAGGAACAAAAGGTGCAGATAAAGTGGTAGCAACAATAATGTTGAAGTCGTCAGTCTTACCAATGTGACAGAGGCATCATTGAAGTAATACCATCTCTGATCATCCTGGCATTTAATCTTTGCTGTGTAATGTCCCCCTCTAAGACCACCGATGTGATCCACAGTCGCATAAAGTTCATACGTCTGATTCTGATCAGAGAGGCATTCATCAGGGTCAAAAGACGACGTGTTACGATAAAACACAACAAAATGAAAACATGCTTCATACCTCTGGGATCTGTAGGGTGTAGGGAACAACCACAAAGCGGTTGTTTTTGACATACGCCATGTAACGGTAGTCCAACTCAAACCTCTTCAGCAGCAGCACCAGAACCTCTGGATGATGCTTCATGATACATTTCTGGAAGAAAAACAAAGGCGTGTGTCATTATGAGTCATCACGTCTATATACTGAAATCAGAAAGATGTTTTCTCATTACTCACACTAGTAGCATCAGCCTTGACATGACACTGATGACAGTACATCTGGTTCTCACCGCGGAAATGGGACGTTCGGAAATACTCCTCGATGCCGTCCACCTGATAAAATGCACTTGTGTCATTTGCATTTGAAGTGAGCACTGTGTATATGACATGATTCCAGTGCAGTTTAACATAGGACCACTGCACCTCTCTGACCCTGTACCGCAAACGACTTGACTACCGCTCACTCTACATGAGACAGCAGGTTTTGCTGAGGTCATAGCAGATGTCAACAGGTCAATGCTAAATACCTGCTGACATTAGTCAGCATTCACATGCAACCACCCAATCACTGCAACAAGCTTCAGGGTTTCAGGAGATACACTAGAGGGCAGTGCAGCAACATTTTTCTCCAAACCCCTGCAGGACAAGACCCAAGTGTGTCCATACCACACTGTAGTGTCGTTTACGCCTTGAATCCACCAAATTGAGAGCGAGATGCCAAAAGTGTGCGTCTGCATCTTTCTCTGTGAGACAACTGGAACACGTGACTCTATGTGTCAACTCTCCATGGAAGATCTGAAACACAGAAACACAGACACTGGTGAACAACATGTTTGCTTTTAATGTAGGACTCACTTTACTACTGTTTACGTCTTTACCTGTGACGCATCACGACTGGTCAGAGTCAAAATCCTCTCGTAGTACTCAGCAGCATCACGTTGTTCATACACTGATTCAATCAGAAAACACTGTGGATTACTAAAGGGTTTTAAATGAACACAGATCAACACTATCTCTATGTGACCTGATCAGAACATTGTGTAGGTCCTTCAGGGTGAAGCCTCCTGTGAGGTGAGGTGTTGTCCTGTGGCACACAGTGGACTGTACCTGTGTCGATGCCCAGCTTTTTTGTGATTTTACAGGTTCTGGCTCTTTGATTCTGTAGCTCATCAAACAAGGCTTTGAGCTGAAGATCAATATGTTCAGTGGCAGGGTGTTTACAGGCGAACCTAAACAGAAGTCAGACATAGAGTCCATGAATAATTAAATAAATAAAATGAATATATGATACGTTGGACAGGATAATAACAAACCTTTCCACAGCCTCTCTGAAATCTCTGGTCATAAACAGCACCTGCAACACACTGTTCAAGTAACATGTTGCCCCCTGGTTCACCAAACCATGGTAAACTGTGTGACCTGCTGGGAGGAGAGTTTCATCTAATGTGTCTCACATGCATGACTATGGACGACAGACAGGGTTAGAGCGAGTTGATCTTACCTGGTGAGCTGAGTAAATCCCAACCACTGTGGACAACAGCCATGTTGATACTGTGTCAGTCCACAAATGCTTTCATTTTCACTTGTGCCTTTTATGGTGCGTTCAGGATCATATGACTGTCAGGAAATCCAGGCTGCCTTCCTGGTTTTAAAATAAATAGCAAGTTGCCAAAGTGCCCTTTACAGCCAAGGGTGCAGATTCTTTTTTTTAAAATCACCATCAGATTCCTACCAGTGTCAAAATAAAATTGTGTCATTTTCTTTAAAAACAAATATGATTTCAGTGACCTCTGCTTTTCATTACAGATCAATATAGCAGTCAAAAAAATAGTTTTGTTTCGTGTCCATCCTAGTCTTTTTCTCTACAGGTTCCATTCTTGTGGAAACTCTGGCAGAGCATGTGGACTGGAGCAATGGCCATAGACTCACCGGAGGCAGCACTGAGGCAATAGGAATCACTCGGAGCAAGAGGTTCAAGGTTAGTACAAAAATAACACAGGCTGAAGAGAGCCAAAGGTCTGCTGAATTAATACAAACATAGTTGTAGGAGTAGTGTGTGTTTGTGTGTCTGTGTGTGTGTGTGTGTGTGAGGTGAAATGGTGTAGGAGCTATAGCAGAAGAAGCAGGGAGATCTGCACAGATTGAAAAAAGGCAGTGCAGTGAGGGACCTCTGCTACTATCTGGTGGTGGAAAATATGAAATACATGTTCAATGTATTTTCAATGGGAAAAATATTGCACAAAAAAATCAAGTGAAGCGTTCAGGAGTTCAGGACTTAAACGTTTGAAACATGTCCTGTTGTTCAAAACGTATCCCTGTAGATCACGCTGCTAATTTCAGCACCACATACAGACCAGACTATCAACGTCTTTGCGGATGACTACATTATTGACATTGTTACTTTTATGTGTTCGCATCAAGTGGAAAAGTAGAGGACAGCCTTTTTAAGTTACGAAATGCCAGTGACAGCACGGTGGCGCAGTGGGTAGCGCTCGTGCCTCACAGCAAGAAGGTCCCTGGTTCGAATCTCGGTTCGGGGGATCTTTCTGTGTGGAGTTTGCATGTTCTCTCCGTGTCTGCGTGGGTTCTCTCCGGGTACTCCGGCTTCCTCCCACCGCCCAAAAACATGCATTGTGGGGGTTAGGTTAATTGGCCACTCTCTAAATTGTCCATAGGTGTGCATGTGAGTGTGAATGGTTGTTTGTCTGTTTATGTATTCTGTGTTGGCCCTGCGATGGACTGGCGACCTGTCCAGGGTGTACCCTGCCTCTCGCCCGATGTCAGCTGGGATCGGCTCCAGCTCCCCCCGCGACCCTTAACAGGAGTAAGCGGTAGAAGATGAATGAGGATGAATGAAATGCCAGTGAACGCATCGTCAGAGGCTGTGAGGTAGGACTGGGTGAAAGTGGGAATTTCGGTATCGATCCGATACCAAGTAAATACATGGGTAGTATCGCCGATGCCGATTCCGAGTACCGACGCATTTTCATGACGCAGTGTCCATATATCAGGGGTCAATACAGCACTGTTAGCAGCATCTACACTTTTTTTTTAAACTTTTGAGCGACATTCTTCGTACAATGAAGGTTTTTTTTTCTCCCATGAAAAATGTCCCACTTTGAATTCTGCAGGGGGATCAAGTGTCTTCATTAAACTCTTAAACCCCTCCTGTTCAACCACAGAGATGGGCTGTAGGTCCTTCATGGTTATCTCAGCAATGCTTTGTGAATTATCTAAGTGAAATATCAAAATGATGTGGCTGTGGAGAGAAGGTGCGCTCGCGTGATCTCGAGTAATTTGCTGGACGCAACAAAAGTATCGATCTCATCACGCTAGGATTGATACCAACACTCACTTTGGTATCGATACTATCGATACTAGGATTGAATCGCCCAGCCCCTACTGTGAGGCCTATCATTCACAGTAGCAGCCTATAAGATGAGGTGGTTTAATGTTGTTCCGAGTTATGAGAGTAGAGCATGACAAGCTCCTGTTTAACACTACAAAGCTACTTTGTGATATTGTTTTGGCGTTTGCTATGCACTACAGTAGCCCGTGGTAAAGCTGCACAATAACAACAACTATGGCAGAGATGTCCCTAATGCTAGCGTGAGCTGACACAAGCTAGCTAAGTTGTTATAATCAACAGAATGATAAACTGCAGTGCAAACTGTATCAGAGATGTCCATACTGGTAGCGTGAGCTAGCACAAGCTAGCTAAGTTATTATAGTCAGCAGCAGTCATGCCGCGATTCCGTCTTCAGGGGAAGGTTGTGGGAAGAGAGCCATATTTTCTGGCGCGGCTGGTAAGTAGGAGCAGGGGTCGATGACGATCTACCACGTAGGTAGATGGAAGGATAGTGTCCGTAACTGTCTCCTCCCCCTGCAAAGCAAACTGTCGGGATAGAGCATCAGGTTAAATGTTCTGGGTCTATAGGTGAGCGTGAAATAGAATCTATCCAAAAAGAAAGCGTGTTGGGAGTTGAGCTGACCGCAGGTAGGATACATTCGTAAGATCAGCCCAGACTATGAATGGGTGAGAAGCCCCCTCAAGCCAGTAACGCTAGGACAACAGCTAACAGTTCTCTATTGCCCACATCCTAATTTCTTCCCACTGGCGACAGAAAAGAAAGCACAGGGATGCATCTTTTGGTCTTTGGGGGATTGTTGCCAGAGGACAGCAGGAAGACCAGTCAATGTGGGGGTTATGAAGTTTAAAGGGAGTCCAAGAACTAACGGTGATGAAGGAGAAGGGATACTATAAAGAGCAATAGTCTCATAATGACTACCAGACAGACATAATGACAACGGTGCAGTCTTACGTGTCACTTGAGCTATGCGTCAAGGGCAAAAACTTCTCTGGGTTCTGTGACGCTAATGCGGAGTCAATAAAGTTATAACCAGCCCCAGAGTCAGCCAACACATGCAACACAGGAGAGCGTCCCTGGCAGTTGAATCTTATTAAGAGGAGGAATCACCGTCCCAATCTTGGCTCGCTAACATCCCCCTCATAGCTAGTGAGCCTGGTCTTTTGGTTGCGAAAGACAGTTGGATCGCACATGCCCCAAACGACCGCAGTGTACACATTGATGGTTCATGAAACGACGATGTCGTTCTGCCGGAGTGAGTCTCATCTGCCCGAGCCGTATCGGTTCCTCGGGTTGAGCTGGTGTCAGTTTCCCATGCGATGCATGTGCAGCTAACTCATCCTTAATCGCTTCGTTTAGGCTTTTCAAATAACCCCCCCCTGTAAAGCTTTTTGATTCCATCCACTTTCACCAGCCAAAGTGCGAAAATCTGTGGAGCAACAGGAAGCAGAGGCGGACCCCTGTCATAAACTAAGGAGTCTGTTACCTGCTTCTTTCCCTTGTTAGGGGTGGTCGAAAACTTCTTCATCTCATTAACAAAAGATTGATAATTCAAATAAACAGGTGAGTGATCATTGCTAATATCATCTGCACATGCCGCTGCCTTTTCCGTTAGCAGACTGCAAATAAAGGCTATCTCAGATTTATCTGATAAATAAGTGGGTGGTTGTTAAAAAATAAAAAAATTGATTGCATGATCCCATAACCCCTGAATACCCATTTGGTGCGGGCATGAATGGTTCACTGGCCGGATTAATCTGGATTTGAGGCTGGCTGGTAGGCAACAGGAATCACTAAGAGGTTCAAGGTAAGTACAAAAAAAAACACAGGAAAAAAAACCACAAAGGAACAACAATGGGCTGAAGGAACAAGGTACCGCCGAGAGAAGTGGTGAGTGGACCGGTCTATTTATGGGGAAGTAGATGAGCAGAGTGGAAACAGGTGTGCCTTGTGTGCTGCCGCGGGAGAAGCCAGCCACGCCCCCTGTCACAGCCCTGCATAGAGACACAAAGCAAAGGGAGGCGGGAGAGCAACAACCAAAACACAAATCCAAAACTTAAAATAACAAAGAAACCAGAGCCATGACACACAGTTATTTTGTTCTAACAATTAGACATAAAATAAATCACCACCCCCCACCCCTGTTTCCTGTAAACGCCCGGACTAAAGTGAAAGGACAGTCAGTCCTCCGTCTCACTACGGGACTGAAGACATCACCAGGACTCAATCTGAGACATCATGTCCACACAGGACGAGAACCAGAAGACCTTCGACCCCAGAGACAACACTCTGACATTTGTCGACAGACCAGATGATCTGAATCCAGTGTGTAAGAACCACGGAGACTTCATTCTACTGGTGTCCATTGGTTTCTGTGATGTGTTGTTCTGACCAGACTGTGTCTTCTTCTTGTCCTCAGCCTCTGGTGACTGTGCCACGGCGCTGATGTCCTGTGGACACGCCGTCACCCCGGCCTCTCTCACCGGATGGTGTCGCAGTCTCCTGGATCAGGTGATTCACCATCTCACTTGCAAAGAAAGAACCGATTCGGTTCTTATCTTTAACTGCATTTAATCCCTCTTCTCATCAAAAAGGCACTTTTAACAAATGAAATGTCCATATTTGACACAAAATATAAAACACTGGAGGAAAATGTATATACACCAACAAACCAGCAAAGCCTGTGTTAATGATGATATGATACTTCACGTCCTTCCATGCTCTCTAACTGTGTTATGTTTGACAAGTGGAGGGACGCTGAACAACCTTATCTCTGACTGGCAGTGGAACATAACCTGTGCTATAATTTCAGGGGCAGTACACATTCAGGTGCCCGGTCCTACAGAACCACACCATGATGCAGTGTAATGCCGTGTGGCCTTATAAGGAGGTCCGCAGACTGGCTCTGTTGACCCGCCAAGAGATGCAGTACTTTGAGGAGACCATCGCCCGTCTGGCGGCCATTAAATACTGTGAATTCAAATCTGTAAGCTCCCCTCTGTCATCTCATCTCAACCTTCAAACTGTTTTGAAAACAACCTGATTTTGCAAATTGTTCCTTTCCGACAGTGTCCTGGGTGCGGCACCTACGTGGAGAGAAAGGACCTGACAAATCTGAACGTGCAGTGTACAATCTGCTCCACAGACCAGGGGACGAGGTACCAGTTCTGCTGGCAGTGTCTGATGCAGTGGAAAGGCAGAGCCCCGCGCTCCGACCGCTGCGACAACGACGGCTGCGTCAACCAAGACCTGGAACTTCTCAGAAGCTGCAAGGACATCACCTTGCCTAATGTGCAGAGGGTTGGCACATGTCCCTTCATCCGGGCCTGTCCCACCCGTGGCCAGAGAAAGTTACGACCACTGTGGAGAACGTCCATGTTGATACTGCGTCAGTCCACTTTCACAATGCTGGCCGGCTGCACAAGAAATAAGAAAGAAACATACTTTTATTGTCCCACATGGGATCAATAAACTTGGGTGGCGCCTCACCCAAGTTTTCTGGCCAAGCTGGGATTCGAACCGGCGACCTCCGTGTCCAAAGCCTCTTGGTTGGTCCCAAGCCCAATTCTCTGACCGCTTTGCCACCACCTCCCCAAGTAAATGTGCTTTCATTTTCACTTGTGCTATTTATGGTGCGTTCAGGATCATATGACTGTCAAGAAACTCAGGCTACTTTTCTGGTTTTATAATAACACCCTTACACACTTTTCAATGTTTCTACACGCCCATGTGGAGATTTGATTCAGGTATTCAACTGAATGTGAATGTGTGACTGTCTCACAACAAGGCAACACAATAAAACAATATAAACCCAGTCACGATAGATGATCCACGATCAATGTTTTTATTCATAACAACACAGGCATGTTTATATAGTTTATTAAATCACCATCATTTCATTACGGATCATTATAGCAGTTAAAAATTAAAAACATGAATTAGTTGTTTTTGTCCATCCTGGTCTTTTTCTCCACAGGTTCCATTCTTGCAGGTTTTCGCTTCATAGTTCTTTGAGAGCCACTGGAGGTTTCCTCATCTTCTTCACTTCTCTTCTCATATATTTGTGAGCCACCTCCGACCTCCGGTGTAACTACTTCATATCCAGATGTTTCCTCCGGACAGGAACTCCCCCATCTCGCCTCCTCAACACTTTCAACTCCCTGGTTTTCTGTCACCTTTTCCCTTCCTTCTGATCCTGTTTGAAAATCCTCCTCTGTGGTTTGGAGTTCTTCATCTCCTTTACTTTCCTGCTCTCGAGCTTGTGTTTCCACAGGAACCTCTTCAGGCGTTGTGAGGTTACCACTGATGTTCTCCTCCGTGCTGCTCTGTCTGACGATATTGGATCTCTCGGTGGGATTGTCCGGAGCCGCACCATTGTCTGATTCGGTGGTGGGTGTTCCTTCTCCTTGTGCAGGTTCCTCATCTCCTCTCGTCTGTTCCTTGTCTCCTTCGACATGTCTCCTGTGCAACCTGTCCCTGCCTTTCTCTTGACACCTCTGATCGTCCCCTGGACTTTTCTCCTCACTATCACCAACGCTTCCACTGGAGTGAGAACTATGACAGTAAAGATCACATATTGTCAAGAGCTGTCTTTCCCCTGATCTTGGTTTACTTGCTCCAGCCTTGTCTTCACTGTCATGTTTAACATCTATCCCCCTCTCCTCCTTGCCTTTCTTCTTCTCCACACAACTGAGTTTTATTCCCACATCGTCAGATTCCTCATTGTCCCGATCCTCTGCATGGCTGTCTGCGTTTTTCAAGGAGGATTTTTTCATCTTTTCGAACTGCTCATCGCCTCCAGCATCTTCATCCCTGAGCATACTCAGCATATTCATGTCAGGTCGATCATTTGTCTCAGGTTTGGTTTCTGGTTTACCGTCAATAACCTTTACCATTCCTGCGTCGCCACAGCCCTGATACTCCACACCAGCTCCTCTCTCTCCTCCCTCCTCATCATGCTTTATTATCTTCTCCTCACGTTGCTTTTGTTTCTCAGTGTGACCACTGAGAGGATCGTCACACAGTGGGCTGCTTTCCTCATTGCTCTCCTGATAACAGGATGGCATCGTCTTCCTGGTACCAGCTGTCGTGTACCAATCCTCGACAATACTGACGAGATCAGATGATGGCTTCACTCTTCTAGACCCAACACCGATGCTGTCCTTCTTTTCTGTATCCTTGTTAATTTCCATGACGACAGCCTCCGTATTTTCATCACCCACTTCCTCTGTCCCACCCTCCTCTCGCTCTGTAACAACATCTGGACACTGGTCGTCTCCACTGGCGAACACCCCCTCCACTCCTTGTGTACAAGTATCTGCAACATGGGCTGGAAAGTAGGATTCAAATGAATTCCAGCAAAGTCCCAAAACATGTGAGGCAATAATTCACAATACATGCGAATGAGCATAATGAAAACGCACAACTCTTACTTTGCTTTTTCCTGTAAAAAAGAAGATAAACATTGCTGGGTCTAGTAGGAGAAATGTGATAAGGACAAGAGTCATTTTACAAATAGAGGAGAAATTTAGTTTTGCAGGGGGTTTTCTGTTTTATTTGTGTCAACGTGGTAAAAAAGGGTGAAAAGTAATGATTTATCTGTAGATATATGAAAATATATATAAATGTAACAACAATTAGGGAATTAGTATAGAAGTGGATGAGAAAAGGACTAAAACTTACTCTATAGTGTTGTTCACCTGTTTTCGCTGGCGACGAGGCTGCTAATGAGTAGAATAATAATAATAATAATAATGAATGGATGAATCTCTTATACGTGCACAAAAGTGTGTTCCAGGAGAAACATCACTGGAATATTTGTTTTTACCAGTGTGACAGTGGCATCATTGAAGTAATACCAGCTCTCATCATCCTGGGATTTAATCTTTGCTGTGTAATGTCCCCCTCTAAGACCACCGACGTGATCCACAGTCGCATAAAGTTCATACATCTGATTCTGATCGCCAAAAGAAAAATGTCACAAACCAAGGTCAAGAAATGTGTTATGATAAAACACAACAAAATGAAAACATGCTTCATACCTCTGGGATCTGTAGGGTGTAGGGAACAAACACAGAGCGGTTGTTTTTGACATACGTCATGGAACGGTAGTCCAACTCAAACCTCTTCAGCAGCAGCACCAGAACCTCTGGATGATGCTTCATGATACATTTCTGGAAGAAAAACAAAGGCGTGCGTCATTATGAGTCATCACGTCTATATACTGAAATCAGAAAGATGTTTTCTCATTACTCACACTAGTAGCATCAGACTTGACATGACACTGATGACAGTACATCTGGTTCTCACCGCTGAAATGGGATGTTCGGAAATACTCCTCAATGCCGTCCACCTGATAAAATGCATCAAATGATCTTTCACCTTTTGACCCCATTGTCAATAGGAGATTTGACCTGTGCCATCATCTAGTCCGCATTGAAATAGAAGTCTGTATTTTCATCCGATGATGATGTTGGTGGATGATGATCCATTTAAAAATGATTTCCCAGTTTGTGATTTTAAATGTTGCTGTCCATAGTGATTCATTTACAAACGTTCTATCAACAGCATATTTTAGTCTAGCAGTTATTTCCTGGCAAATAAATTGCTAATACGTTTGCAGACGGTAATGTCCATACCACACTGTAGTGTCGTTCACTGCTCGAATCCACCAAATTGAGAGGGAGATGCCAAAAGTGTGCGTCTGCATCTTTCTCTGTGCGACAACTGGAACACGTGACTCGATGTGTCAACTCTCCATGGAAGATCTGAAACACAGAAACACAGACACTGGTGAACAACATGTTTGCTTTTAATGTAGGACTCACTTTACTACTGTGGACGTCTTTACCTGTGACGCATCACGACTGGTCAGAGTCAAAATCCTCTCGTAGTACTCAGCAGCATCACGTTGTTCATACACTACTAAAGGGTTTAAAATGAACACAGATCAACACTATCTCCATGTGACCTGATCAGAACATTGTGTAGGTCCTTCAGGGTGAAGCCTCCTGTGAGGTGAGGTGTTGTCCTGTGGCACACAGTGGACTGTACCTGTGTCGATGCCCAGCTTGTTTGTGATTTTACAGGTTCTGGCTCTTTGCTTCTGTAGCTCATCAAACAAGGCTTTGAGCTGAAGATCAATATGTTCAGTGGCAGGGTGTTTACAGGCGAACCTAAACAGAAGTCAGACATAGAGTCCATGAATACTGAAATGAATAAAATGAATATATGATACGTTGGACTGGATAATAACAAACCTTTCCACAGCCTTTCTGAAATCTCTGGTCATAAACAGCACCTGCAACACACTGTTCAAGTAACACGTTGCCCCCTGGTTCACCAAACCATGGTAAATTATGTGACCTGCTGGGAGGAGAGTTTCATCTAATGTGTCTCACATGCATGACTGTGGACGACAGACAGGGTTAGAGCGAGTCGATCTTACCTGGATAGCTGGGACAACCACTGTGGAGACCGATCATGTTGACACTGTACCAGTCCACTTCCACACAGAAGACGCAGTTGGACAATCTGCTGATGACAGTGTATCAGTCAACTAGGTTTTAAATACGGGAGAAATACACTGTCCTCGACCATCAGTTGTAAGACATGTCATATCTGTCAAGACGCACACCAGCTGAGCTGCTTTATTCAGAAGTCATTTTCACTTTCACTTATAAACTTGGCTTTAAAAGGAACAGCTGATAATGACCCAACAAGGAACAAGGAAATCAAATATCACTGTGCAAATAGTGGTTCTGAAAATAAGTAGGCAACTGCAAGGAGTTTAATATGAGTCATTTATTGGCCTGAGATCAGCATGAAGAGAAAACAACACTCACATAAACACACACATAACAACATACTGATTATTTATATCCACACAAACGCTGGTTTATTCCCACATGGAAAAGGTTTTGGGAAAGTTGGGGAAGTTTTGACAAGTCATTTTAAGGGTGGAATAGTTATTGCTTTTTTTTTTTAATCATACGATCATGGCTGAGTCATTCCCTAAACAACCTGCTGTGTCAACAGCGGAGGTCGGATCAATCCTCGGCCAAGCATCGGTCAAAGATGAGGTACTACAGACAATGATTTTTATTATGTGCAAATATTTTCAGGTGATGAGGGGATCTATCACCCTGTTGTGTTCAAAGTGGCCCACACAGTCCAGGCTGAACATCTGTAAACAGCTGCATTCAGCAGGAGCGGTCAGCCAGTCCTCCTCCAGACATCTTCAGCACCATGTGGATGTGGGACATGTGCTGGATTCCATGTTCGGACAGCAATGTGTTGTCTCCATCCAGCATTTTGTCTGCAAAGATCAGCCGCATAGAGTGCGCTGCTGTAACCACACACACACAACACACACAATCAGTACAATATACTGTAACACAGAATGATGTACACTTAATTATAATAATTTACCACAGTTGTATTACTTCAATTGAAAATCTAACTTCCTGTCTTCACAAAACCTATATAGGATTTAAGATGGCGCAAAAAACCACCAAGGTTTCTGAAACAACGCTAAACTAAAAACGCACAGACAACATGAGAACGGTTTGCGCATTTGACGCATCCGCAGTTCAGCGTGTGTCAGTGCGCTTCTTACCCTGGTTCGCCGGGAGCCTTTGCGCAATTCTGGCTTTGAGCTGCTGGACCGTCATGTGGCGCATCTGTTCCGCAGTGTTGCACAGATCCAGGGTTATGGACTCTCCTCTCAGGCCGTGGATCACCACCTGGTAGACGCTGGCCATGTTGGCGCTGTGGAACTGCGCTGCTCTCGTCCTGACTGCGGTCTTATGGAGACTTCATACTTTCACTTGCGATTAGAAACATTATAAAAACAACAACACCCCCCCCCCAACCCCCCCCCCCCCCCCCCTGTTTCCTGTAAACGCCCGCACTAAAGTGAAAGGACAGTCAGTTCTCCGTCTCACTACTGGACTGAAGACATCACCAGGACTCAGAATCTGAGACAACATGTCCACACAGGACGAGAACCAGAAGACCTTCGACCCCAGAGACAACACTCTGACATTTGTCGACAGACCAGATGATCTGGATCCAGTGTGTAAGAACCACCGAGACTTCATTCTACTGGTGTCCATTGGTTTCTGTGATGTGTTGTTCTGACCTGGCTGTGTCTTCTTCCTGTCCTCAGCCTCTGGTGACTGTGCCACGGCGCTGATGTCCTGTGGACACGCCGTCACCCCGGACTCTCTCACCGGATGGTGTCGCAGTCTCCTGGATCAGGTGATTCACCAGCTCAAGAACCGATTCGGTTCTTATCTTAAATTGCATGAAATCACTCTTCTCATCAAAAAGGCACTTTTAACGAATTAGATGTCCATGTTTGAATATATGTGTGCGTGTGTGTGTACATATATATATATATATATATATATATATATAGAGAGAGAGAGAGAGAGAGAGAGAGAGAGAGAGAGAGAATTTATGTGTATTTTATGTAAATATAAAACATTGGAGGAAATGTATACAGGGGGTCCTCGAGTTACGACGGAGATCCGTTCCTGAGAATGTGTCGTAACCGAATTTCGACGTAAGTCGGAACATACATTCATTGTGCCATTGTGCATACATTAACAATTAGACATAAAATAAATCACCACCCCCCACCCCTGTTTCCTGTAAACGCCCGGACTAAAGTGAAAGGACAGTCAGTCCTCCGTCTCACTACGGGACTGAAGACATCACCAGGACTCAATCTGAGACATCATGTCCACACAGGACGAGAACCGGAAGACCTTCGACCCCAGAGACAACACTCTGACATTTGTCGACAGACCAGATGATCTGAATCCAGTGTGTAAGAACCACGGAGACTTCATTCTACTGGTGTCCATTGGTTTCTGTGATGTGTTGTTCTGACCTGGCTGTGTCTTCTTCTTGTCCTCAGCCTCTGGTGACTGTGCCACGGCGCTGATGTCCTGTGGACACGCCGTCACCCCGGCCTCTCTCACCGGATGGTGTCGCAGTCTCCTGGATCAGGTGATTCACCATCTCACTTGCAAAGAAAGAACCGATTCGGTTCTTATCTTTAACTGCATTTAATCCCTCTTCTCATCAAAAAGGCACTTTTAACAAATGAAATGTCCATATTTGACACAAAATATGAAACACTGGAAGAAAATGTATATACACCAACAAACCAGCAAAGCCTGTGTTAATGATGAAATGATACTTCACGTCCTTCCATGATCTCTGACTGTGTTATGTTTTACAAGTGGAGGAATGCTGAACAACCTTATCTGGGTTCGTCATGTCTCTGACTGGCAATGGAACATAACCTGTGCTATAATTTCAGGGGCAGTACACATTCAGGTGCCCGGCCCTACAGAACCACACCATGATGCAGTGTAATGCCGTGTGGCCTTATAAGGAGGTCCGCAGACTGGCTCTGTTGACCCGCCAAGAGATGCAGTACTTTGAGGAGACCATCGCCCGTCTGGCGGCCATTAAATACTGTGAATTCAAATCTGTAAGCTCCCCTCTGTCATCTCATCTCAACCTTTAAACTGTTTTGAAAACAACCTGATTTTGCAAATTGTTCCTTTCCGACAGTGTCCTGGGTGCGGCACCTACGTGGAGAGAAAGGACCTGACAAATCTGAACGTGCAGTGTACAATCTGCTCCACAGACCAGGGGACGAGGTACGAGTTCTGCTGGCAGTGTCTGATGCAGTGGAAAGGCAGAGCCCCGCGCTCCGACCGCTGCGACAACGACGGCTGCGTCAACCAAGACCTGGAACTTCTCAGGAGCTGCAAGGACATCACCTTGCCTAATGTGCAGGGGGTTGGCAAGTGTCCCTCCATCCGGGCCTGTCCCACCTGTGGCCAGAGGGTGGAGCATGACAGAACCGGCTGCAAGAACATCATCTGCCCGCGCTGTCAGGTTGAGTTCTGCTTCGTGTGTCTGAAGCGCACCTCTAAGTGCCTGAAGACCAGCTCCTACTACATCCCCTGCAGTGCTGGTGTGGCGCCCAGACAAACCTCCATCCCTGTGTGGCGCACACACCGGAGACACAGGAACCCTGCAAACACACAACAGTAGAACTGTGACTGAGAGATTCTCTTTCGTAATCAAGTCAACCAGTGACAGAATGAAACACATCCGCAGTATATACAAATAATGCTGTAATACAATGTTTAAATGTTGCCTCTGCCGTCATCTAATGGACCTTACAGTGATTGTACATCATTTACCGCATCGCTTAATAAAAGTTATCATTGCATGAAATGCCTATTCAGTGTCTCACCAATCATGTATTATCAGAATAACTAACCAACATTTATCCACCATAGACAGGAAAGTGGGTTTAATATTCCATCAACAGAAAATTAAAAAAAAAAAACAAATGTATAATGGACTTTCCCCGAAGCTGGTTTCAGCGAAAACACATGACCCCTTGCTGATTCATGCTAAAGACATGTTGTTGTTGTCGTCAACACGTCTTGTCTGGAAATTACCTTCTTTCCCAGTGCCGGTGTGTGTTATTGTGCTTGTAGGACGGGTCGATAAAGCTAGATAAGGTTCACGGCAGTCAAATGATTTCTTGTAACCGCCTGGAGACTGAAAGTAAAAGTAAAATACCCTGCAGCTCGAGTTGCAAACACCACAAGAAACATGAGACAGGTGTTGCATACCTGCCCTTATACTCACAGCCCCATCCGGAACCCAAGATAAGAATAGTATGAGAGAAAAGTTCTGCATTTCAGCTTTTATTTCCTGGTATTTACTTCGAGATGACTTCACACAACATGGAACCGGTTTGCTGCACTGACCGACTGACATGATCTATTCATGTAGTATGACTGAAAAATAAACCTGCTTTGAGCTGCTGGACCGTCATGTGGCGCATCTGTTCCGCAGTGTTGCACAGGTCCAGGGTTATGGACTCTCCTCTCAGGCCGTGGATCACCACCTGGTAGACGCTGGCCATGTTGGCGCTGTGGAACTGCGCTGCTCTCGTCCTGACTGCGGTCTTATGAAGTAGACTTCATACTTTCACTTGCGATTAGAAACATTATAAAAACAACCCGTTTCCTGTAAACGCCCGCACTAAAGTGAAACGACAGTCAGTCCTCTGTCTCACTACTGGACTGAAGACATCACCAGGACTCAGAATCTGAGACAACATGTCCACACAGGACGAGAACCAGAAGACCTTCGACCCCAGAGACAACACTCTGACATTTGTCGACAGACCAGATGATCTGGATCCAGTGTGTAAGAACCACCGAGACTTCATTCTACTGGTGTCCATTGGTTTCTGTGATGTGTTGTTCTGACCTGGCTGTGCCTTCTTCTTGTCCTCAGCCTCTGGTGACTGTGCCACGGCGCTGATGTCCTGTGGACACGCCGTCACCCCGGCCTCTCTCACCGGATGGTGTCGCAGTCTCCTGGATCAGGTGATTCACCATCTCAAGAACCGATTCGGTTCTTATCTTAAATTGCATGAAATCACTCTTCTCATCAAAAAGGCACTTTTAACGAATTAGATGTCCATGTTTGAATATATGTATATGTGTGTGTGTGTGTGTGTGTGGTGTGTGTGTGTGTGTGTGTGTGTGTGTGTGTGTGTGTGTGTGTGTGTGTGTGTGTATATATATATATATATATATATATATATATATGTAGATAGATAGATAGATAGATAGATAGATAGATAGATAGATATAGATATATAAAATTTATGTGTATTTTATGTAAATATAAAACATTGGAGGAAATGTATACAGGGGGTCCTCGAGTTACAACGGAGATCCGTTCCTGAGAATGTGTCGTAACCGAATTTCGACGTAAGTCGGAACATACATTCATTGTGCCATTGTGCATACATTGTGCCACCAGATGTCGCTATAACACCACGCTAAAATAAGAGTTTATTATGGTGAATTGCCTTTTTTGTCCCTCTTGACACACCGTAGGGGTTGAGATCGGGAGTGAAATGAGCATTTCCTTTAGATTTCTGTTATCAACCGTGTAGTATTTATGGGGCAAACCGCTTAAGCCGAAACAAGGAAGTTCACAGGAGATGTGTCGTAACCACGAAAACAACGTAACTCGCGACCGTCGTAACTCGAGGACCCCCTGTATTTACCTACAAACCAGCAAAATCTATGAGAATGGACTGATATGATATGATATGATATGATATGATATGATATGATAAATGATACAGTAGAACAGTCATCTGACAAAGAACTGTATGTTGCCCTCTGATGGAGCAGGAGACCAAAAGCAGAGCAAAAAGAGTGAGGGACTCATTCATCACGTGGAACCAGACAAACAAAAACTTCACGTCCTTCCATGTTCTCTGACTGTGTTATGTTTGACAAGTGGAGGGACGCTGAACAACCTTATCTCTGACTGGCAGTGGACCATAACCTGTGCTATAATTTCAGGGGCAGTACACATTCAGGTGCCCGGCCCTACAGAACCACACCATGATGCAGTGTAATGCCGTGTGGCCTTATAAGGAGGTCCGCAGACTGGCTCTGTTGACCCGCCAAGAGATGGAGCACTTTGAGGAGACCATCGCCCGTCAGGCGGCCATTGAATACTGTGAATTCAAATCTGTAAGCTCCCCTCTGTCATCTCATCTCAACCTTTAAACTGTTTTGAAAACAACCTGATTTTGCAAATTGTTCCTTTCCGACAGTGTCCTGGGTGCGGCACCTACGTGGAGAGAAAGGACCTGACAAATCTGAACGTGCAGTGTACAATCTGCTCCACAGACCAGGGGACGAGGTACCAGTTCTGCTGGCAGTGTCTGACGCAGTGGAAAGGCAGAGCCCCGCGCTCCGACCGCTGCGACAACGACGGCTGCCTCAACCAAGACCTGGAACTTCTCAGGAGCTGCAAGGACATCACCTTGCCTAATGTGCAGGGGGTTGGCAAGTGTCCCTCCATCCGGGCCTGTCCCACCTGTGGCCAGAGGGTGGAGCATGACAGAACCGGCTGCAAGAACATCATCTGCCCTCGCTGTCAGGTTGAGTTCTGCTTCGTGTGTCTGAAGCGCACCTCTAAGTGCCTGAAGACCAGCTCCTACTACATCCCCTGCAGTGCTGGTGTGGCGCCCAGACAAACCTCCATCCCTGTGTGGCGCACACACCGGAGACACAGGAACCCTGCAAACACACAACAGTAGAATTGTGACTGAGAGATTCTCTTTCGTAATCAGTCAACCAGTGACAGAATGAAACACATCTGCAGTATATACAAATAATGCTGTAATACAATGTTTAAATGTTGCCTCTGCCGTCATCTAATGGACCTTACAGTGATTGTTCATCATTTACCGCATCGCTTAATAAAAGTTATCATTGCATGAAATGCCTATTCAGTGTCTCACCAGTCATGTATTATCAGAATAACTAACCAACATTTATCCACCATAGACAGGGAAGTGGGTTTAATATTCCATCAACAGAAAATTATGGGAAAAGTGGGGGAAAAGTCCATAAATGTATTATGGACTTTTCCCAGAGGCTGGTTTCAGCGAAAACACACGACCCCTTGCTGATTCATGCTCAACACCTGTTGTTGTTGTCGTCAACACGTCTTGTCTGGAAATTACCTTCTTTCCCAGTGCCGGTGTGTGTTACTGTGCTTGTGGGGCCAAAGCTAGATAAGGTTCACGGCAGTCAAATGATTTCTTGTAACTGCCTGGAGACTGAAAGTAAAAGTCAAATACCCTGCAGCAGCTCGAGTTGCAAACACCACGAGAAACATGAGACAGGTGTTGCATACCTGCCCTTATACTCACAGCCCCATCCGGACCCCAAGATAATAATAGTATGAGAGAAAAGTTCTGCATTTCAGCTTTTATTTCCTGGTATTTACTTCGAGATGACTTCACACAACATGGCACCGGTTTGCTGCACTGACCGACTGACATGACATGAGCTAGTCATGTAGTATGACTGAAAAATAACATGACGATAAAATGATCATCCTGACTCATCACCTCCACGGCTTCCGATTGGCTGTCTTAGTGTTTTTTGTCTTTGTCTCACGTGAACTTTTTTGCGCGGCCTCCAGTCTGCAGCCTTTGGCCGAAGTCACAGTCTCACTGTTTCTGTGTGAAAAGCAACAATCGGTGTGGTCGTTCACTCTGCACTTAGTGGGCGAATGCCTCCTCTGGTGTAACGGCGAAGTGGCGATGCTGCTATTACAGCAAACAGAACATGACCTGACTCTGACTACAGAATCACCCACGTTTAAAGCTACGTTAGCTCGTGTTCTCGGTTTAATCGTTTTTCCTTGTATGTTCACATCTGCTGCAAATCCACCGTTATGTTTCGCTGACTTTGCACCAGTCCCATGTTTTGATCTTGGTCCATTCATTACACTGTACACTTGTTCCACCCAGTGCCAGGCGTCCTCTGGCTCGGGTCTTCTCTTTTGGGAAATGTGGTTTTGTTCAGACAAACGGTCGACACTGTGCTTTGCATTGTGCTCAGAGTTTGTTTCAAGATGCCGATGTCCTCCATTGTTTGGCGGCGTTGAAAAATTAGATGTTTGTGATGGCCAAGTTGGTCCAACACTGTCCATTTCCACAGAAGAGTCTCTGTAGCTTTTCTTGAATGAATCAAAATTCAAGTGCTTCCAGTTATTCCCTCCGTCGCAACTTTCATCCCTCAGTGCGCGATGAGGAGCAACAGCGTCTCCTCTCTCTGCCTCGTCGATCCTTCCATCGGCCTCGACCTCTAACTGTGCACACTGAGCTTCCTGGTCGACTACACGTTTTTCAGAATGTGTGCTCGCTTTGAAGAGAAACAAGACATTTTCAAGTGAATATAGAGTACACAGGTGGGCTAAAAGAAAATCCAGATGACTTTGTGCTCTTTTAAACAATAACATTTAGTAAGTAAATGTGGTACGTTCGCTTACCCATTTTATACATGAGAAGGTACGCTGTTCTGGACCTGGTTTGAGATTAAAAAACTGTTACATATAAATACTGCAGAATACCACCTACTCTGACTTCTTACACTTTGATCAACTTTTTCAACAATTTTTTCAGTAATTCAATTATTAATAATCTTCACACAACTGACAAACTGGAAAAAACAACAAAATCTGTTATCACTTTAACAGATTTTGTTGTTTTACAAAACCCAGTGGTCAATCACAAGCTCTGTTCCACCTTTGGAAAGTTTGTGTTTATAGATAGATAGATAGGTTTACTTTATTGATCCCAAATTGGGAAATTACAAATTACAATTAATTAGTACAATGTGAGTTGATCTGAGCTTCATATAAACTTGAACCCCAAACAAACCACGAGTGAAACTTGTTGGATGTCAAGACCATTCATTTCTATTCAAACTGAAACCTTTACCTGACAGTGGTGTTTCCAGACCAAAATAGCGGCTGAGTTACCTGTAGAGGTGAAAAACATCAAGGTCGTCTTATTATTAAAGTTCATGTTTGGTTGTATAGACAGTGGGCTGGGTGTAGGCGGGAAAAAAAGCCTCCTCACAATCTTGACAGTGTCATCGTTGAAGCAGTACCACTCGCCATTTTCAAAAGACTTGATGTCCGCAGTGTAATGACCTCCTGTGAGACTACCAAAGTGGTTAACCAAGGCGTAGAGCTCATATCTACAATTCTGAAGAGAGAGAAAGAAAATAAAGGCAGCCGATTTGTGAGATGCCTAATAACAAACAATTTCTGTAGTCTTTAGTATATGTATTCAAGAATAAATAAGATATAACCAGGAAATGGCTGGACAAAGAACCCCCAACAATAGCAGAATGGATGGAAATAGTCAAAGAAATTCACACTATGGAAAAAATGACCCTCTCTCTAAGATGTGCTGTTGACAAATACATAAAATGTTGGAGGAAATGGAAGCATTACTTAAATCGACCATAATTTCATTTCTCTGTTTTTATTTTGTAAGTTTTATTGTTATATTACTATTGCTGTTGTTATCTACGTTTGTGAATGGTGCTTCACGGAGGACCTTGATGGGCCTGAGGAACACTGGCAGAACTGTGACGGACTCTGAGACATATTGATACTATTATGGGTAACCCATGATGTTTTTTTTGTTTGTTTGTTTGTTTGACCTTGTGGTTGTTTTTTGAATGATCCTTTGCTGTACAGTATCACATATGGAGCCTGGATGTCAAGGTTCCCACCTGACCGCTGATGACCCTGTCTGTTGACTTGTTGTTGTTTGTTTTGTGTGTTCTACTAAAAAAAGAAAATAATAAAAAGAAAAATTTAAAAAAAAGAATAAATAAGATACCTCTATGCGCAAAGTTTGAGCCACCTCAACTTTGCAGCAAAGCTTGACGAAGCAGTGCGACTCGTCGTCGAAGGTAAATCTCTTCAGCAGGAGGGTCAGAATCTTCGGTCTCAGTGTCATCTCACAAGCCTGCATCACATTGGGAACGGAGCAGCATTAACAGCAGACGGTCACACAGCCTCCTACAGGCCACCCAAGAGCCAAGTGATTACTCACAATGTCTGCCTCTTGCTTTTGACGGCACTGGTTGCAGTGCATCTTGTTTTCCCCGCACACTTTCTCATTTTTGAAAAACGCCTTCAGGCCTTTCTCCTGTAAACATTGGACATTTATCTATCCCACATGCTTGTTTCTCTGTTTACCTATGAGATTTGCATCATGCTTGGGTCCCGGGCTTGTTAGAGGGAAGCATAATACCACGCTGTATGTTTGATCAGACGAGTTTCCCATTGCTAGTGGCAGAATCCAAAAAAAGTGATGGCCGTCGCTCCTCTTCTTACACATGGCACATGTGGTTTGATGGTTCAGCTCTCCCTTGAATATCTACATGCAAAGGTACAGTAGAAGAATAAAGGAATAACCCACGAAAAATATTTCATTCAATATAATGCTTTCCTCTTGCACTTCAGTACATTCACATTTAATATACATTATATTCTAGTGTCTGTACTACATGTCCGTATTTCATTTTGTGCTTTTGTAGTTGTTTTTTTGTTGTATCAAGAGTAAAGGTACAAACTCTCCATTAAGTTTCAGCATTTATCAGTGCACCTTGTGCATTAAAAATGAATATGTGTCCCTACCTTGGACACCTGGGGGCTGGTCAGACAGAGGATCTTCTCAAAATACTCAGCGGCGTCACGTTGCTCGTAAACTGTAGTGGACAAAGAAATATTTTCATTATTAACACATATTCTGAGTCTGTGCCTGGCTCAGGACTTTTAGCACACATACACCTAATGTGAGAGGTCGACGATCTTAACTTACTGTCCGTGATCCCAAGCTCTTTTGTAATGGAATGTGTTTCAGCCAAACTTTTCTCCAAGTCTTCAAACAGGTGTTTCAGCAGCACGTCAATGGTTGTTGAATGTTTACTGCTGCATCTGCGGCACAGGTACACGCGGCTTAATTAATGAATCAATTAAATCAACCACAAATAGACTCAACTTAAGTCGAGTAAGAAATAAATGAGTGATTTTTGTTCATTTATAGTTTTTATACTATACTACATTTCTTGCCCAGGATCAGTAACTTCCTTGAATGTTTCCCCTTGATTCTAGACTTTACGCTAATGTAACAAACTGCTGGCTTGTTGAACATACATGAAAAACAACTCTTACAAAATGAGTTTACAAACCTTTTAATTGAACTGCGGAAGTCTGCGGTCATAAAAAGTACTTGAAGGATGCTGTTTAAATAGCAGGTCAGACCTGGACTGATCAGGCCATGGTAATCTAAAAACACATCATCTCCACATTGTTATAAAACTAAAACAGATGAGGCATGTTTTTTTACATGGTCCCATGTTTATATATTATACATTTATATATATTATACATATATATACACACACACACATATATATATATATCACTAACCTGAGACAGATAACTTCTTAAGTCTCTCTCCGAACATTTCTACACTCTTATGATTCATATTGGTGTCTTTCAAATATGCAATGTGAGTGTTGACATTTTACAAATGTTGGACTTTTTTCCCCCGGATGTGTGGATTTATCCTGTGAAACCATAATATATGGAAAGTTAACCGACAGCAACCAGATAAACAAATTAACAGTAAAAACAAAACACAAAGTTATTGTTCATTTCTAATTATGTAGCTGATTAGCTGAAATAGCTGATTTGATTCAAACGCTTCTTACGTCAGTCTTTAAGAACGCCTCTATAATAAATGAACATGTGTTATTTTTTTAAAAACACAAAAATATATGTATTTATTCATTAAATGGTAGGAGCATCATATAGACAAAGCAGAAAGGCAGCTGTTGCGTTTAAGTGTCATGGGAATCCGCGCTATCTCTCGGTCCTCCATTGCTCCTGGTCTCAGAACAAGTTTATAAATAAATAAAAACTAATAATAAACCGACTGTGAACAGTGACATTTAGACAGGACTTCTCGAGGAGGCGTGTTTGAAAACGGGAGGGTCAAACACATGGTTACTCACCCCCCGTGCGGACGCTTTCCCGTAAAAGCTTTCACTTCTGGCGATAAGGAGAGAAAAGACGGCGGCGGACACACCTGAAACTCAAATACGGACAGACACGAGCACGAAACGAACACACAAAGCAAGACGATACACAAGAGGACTAAGCAAGAGCCACAACACGCCATAGAAGGAGAAGAAGAAGAAGAAGAAGGCTGTTTAGATTGAAAGGCGGAAGTACTTCAGCACTTCCTGTTCCTAATACATCGGTCGTCACTTTAAGGTAAGATTTAACGTCTTACTCTTTTTAAATGAGAAATGTATTCATTTTGTTTTGTCAATGGTTAAATTGTATTACATTGCACATTTGGATGTCATTTTGTGTTGTTGTCTTATGCGTTTTGAATCTTATATTCATCCAAATGAAAGTTTGTGTTTGTGTGTGTTCGTGTAAACAGAGTGAAACTGAAAGTGTAGGAAAGTCCCAAAGAGGCATAGTCAGTGCAATAACATTTACACACACACACACACACACACCCCCCCCCCCCCCCCCCCCCCCCCCCCACACACACACACACACACACTTAATCCCTAATCCATTTATAGACAGATCATCTTAGATGTCAAATAAATAGTTTCACTTTTGATTGGCTTTGCCTGTAATCAGATTTTTTTTAAATGCCTATACTCCTCTTAAATAACAGACCAATGTCCCATATCAAAATCTAAAATACCAGGCATGTATCTATTTCTCTCTTTCTTTATTTAATAGTGGCTAGCCGACAACAAGGTGCTTTAATACCAAGTACACTATTCAACAACACATGACATGAGGCCCCAGAACAACAATACACACACACACACACACACACACACAAGACCATTTAGTTTAATTTAGTGTCTGGCAGTCAGCTGGTTTGTGCATTACTGTCAAGTACACTATTTTATAACACATTACATTACATCACTCTACATCAGACAGCATACATATCACATCATTACATCACCCTGTATTACAACATATGGCTTACATTGCTGTCATTATTTAGTTTGGATTACACAGAAGGCAAAACTCGTTTGTGATTCCTCGCAGTAGATATTAACAACATCCACGACATGAAGTCTGGAAATGAAATGTTGTATGTTACATTTTTTATTGACATTACATTACATTTCCAGGTGTTTGTTCACATCAAAGAATGACGTCCCTGCAAATGAATGTGTTGAAGAGACATGACCCAATGGATCGCACCATGAATTTGGTCAAGGGGAGGGATGACCTGGATCCACTGCGTACGACGAACTTCCTCTCTTCCTCAGCATGATCACAGAAAAGCATCACAAAGCATCACCAGCTGCAATGATATTCTTATTACTCCTGAGCATCTGTTTCACATCCAGAACTTTTATGCACTGCTTTGCTCTGCAGCTTCAGACGACAGCAACGGCGATCACGGCGCGGAGATGTCCTGCGGCCACGTTTTTTCCCCTGATTCTCTAACACAGTGGTGCATTAGTAAGCTGAAAGAGGTATCAGTGCCTTGAAAACACATTTTCAGCTTTTGATTAAAGCACCTGTTTTTATTTTCTTGTTGTTTTCTATAATCCTCAAAAGGTCATTTGTTTTTTTTTTAAGGGGATTTATGAATTCAACTGCCCCGCTGTGGTAAAAGATACCACACTCTGCAATGAACGATGGTCGTACGGAGAAGTGCGACGAAAAGCTGCTCTGTCTCTTGAGGAAATGCAGTACTTTGAGAAGACCATTTCCTGTCTGACTGTTGCAGACTGCTGTGAGATTCACAATGTAAGTTGTCCGGCGGATTTCGATTGTTGTGGTCTTGTGCTTGTGGACTTTCCTCCATTCACACAATTGCAACAAAAGACAACCACCTTGATTTTCATGTATTGTAGTTGTTACATTTTTCCAGTAACCATTTTTTTCCCATTGTCAGTGCCCACAGTGTAAAACGTATGTGGAGAGGAAGAATCTCTCCAACCTGTGTGTCACGTGCACCATATGTAAAGCTGATCAGGCCAGGGTCTACATGTTCTGCTGGCAGTGTCACAGGCCGTGGAAAGGTCCGGCTCCTCGAGCCGACCGCTGTGACAACGACGGCTGCGTCAACAAGGATCTGGAACTTCTGCAGACTTGTAAGCCCATCACTCTGCCTAAGGTGCCTGGGGTCACCTGCCCGGCTATCCGCGCCTGTCCTACATGTGGCATGAAGGTGGAACATAACCAAAAGCACTGCAAAACTATTAACTGTCGTCGCTGCCATGTGGTCTTCTGTTTTGTCTGTCTGAAACTAAAGAAGGAATGTTGCAAGACCAGTTCACCATATAAAGCCTGTTCCAGTGGTGTGGCTCCAAGACAGACCTCCATCCCCGTATGGAAGATAAAATGAAAACAAAAAAATGCTGAGAGAGTTTCAGGAAAACATCTTAATCTCTGTTATGGGACTTTCTTAATGACTCAGCAGTTTTTATTTGTTTTTTCCCCCCATATTTTAAACTTTAAATCCCATATTTAAAAGTCCATCTTTCCACAAAGAAACCCAAAAAAATGTACCTAAAACCACGTTTAAAAAAATCAATCCGTTTATTAAAGATTATCCACACTGAAAATGCATGATTTAATGTTTTAAACACTGATGTGATCCCGCGGGACAGCGTGGATTCTGTCCCTGCACGAGCGACACTTCCTGTAGCACACGGCGAGTGCAGCCAGGAGACACGGAACTGCGGTGAAGCAGAGTGCTGTCGCTACAGTCAGCTCTGTATGAGGCCTGAGGGGCGAACTGGTCCCACCCTGACCTGAAGTGAACACCTCATCAGGCTCACTGAACAAAAAGATAACAATTCAAGTAAGTTTATAGTCAGTTACAGACAAATGTAGGCCAAGAGGATGCCTTTAAAAACCATACTAACCTGATGGGAGAAGCAGGAATGGTATTAAAATCATATGAGGGAGGGGTCATGTCAGGGTACAGGCATAACCTCCTGTCAGGACAGAAGACTAAACCCTGGTATCCTTCAATCTGACAGATGTAAATAGCAAAGAAGAGCAGATTGTGTGTCTACATTTAGAAAGAGAGGTTTGTGCGCTCTGTGTGTAATTTATAATTCAATATTCATAAAATCCTAATAAACTAATCCTGAAGAGTAAAGACAGTGTGGCTTATAGTTACTTAGCTACTGTTAACTAATAATTCACTGAGACCAGAGTTTGATGAATCATGTCACCTGAACTGCGCCACCTGCTGGACAGTCCACCCACTCAGAGCCAGACACCTGGATTTGGTACCTGTTTGGTCCAGTACACTTGTGTCTGTAACACCTGCCCTCCGCAGGACTGCTTAACACAAGAGGTTGTCTCTAGTTATAAAAAAAAAAAAAAAAAACAAGAGTTAAAAATAGTTTTAAACAGCAGGACAAAGTGAGATGAGAGTCACGTGGACACACACCTGTCTGGTCAGGTTTGAGAAGAAGCAACGGCTGTCAAAGCCCAAAATCTCTGCGCTCCAGTCGTCCTCACCCGACCGCCTGGCGTTTTCCTCCTTCCAACATTCACTCTGCAGGACAGGGAAAGACATCAGAGTCAATCGGGATGCTGCCTCTGAGCATGGATGTGAGGACTGGTCAGGGTCAGGCTCTGCATGAGGAGTGAAAACTGCCTCATATCACTTACTGCATTCTTGAGGGGTTTAAACACTCGACATCCCTCCAGGTATGGATCAGTTTGGCACTCCCCCTTGTGGAGGTGAAGAAAATGACACCCAAACCCACTGAGGAAAAATACACAGTAGTGGTGGAAAAGAATTCAGCTGATTATGAATGCGCTGCAAAAAAAAATTAAATAAATAATAGATGAATATAAATGTACCAGCCAGTGCAGAAAAAGGAAGAGGAGTTGTCCTGGCAGGTTGACGAAGATCCAAACATGGCTCCTTCACCTACAAATAAAAACACATACATCATGAAACAATCTTTAGACATTTGAATCAGACTGAAAACTGTGTTTTGTTTTGATGTGTTGTTTTCTCTGTAATGCCTTTGAAATTAAAATAATAATAATAATTGAACATTGAACGTGATTATTCAGCTCTTCCATTACATTTGCACCTTCACACATCCTCACCTTCTCCCCAGACCAGACTCTGTGGTCGACTCAGGTTGACGTGGTACCAGCCCGTGTCCTGAAACGCAGCTAAAGTGACCGGGTCGATGCGTACTGTGGTCGGGTCCTCCAGCACAGCTGCCATGATGGACCCCCGCAGGACCCGGGTCTCCCAGTGAGAGGACACTCTGCCAGGTGGTACACCCTGAGGGACAAAGGCAGGGGAGGAACAGTCGTTAGAAGTCTGAAGCTGGTAACAGGAGCGACTGTTGAACCTGACAGTAAAGTGGTATTGGGTTTGTATAGTGGTGCTACTCAGTACCAGGTTCTCCAGCGGCCCTCCAAGCTCAGGGTCAGCTGACGCAAGGTGCTTCTGCAGGGCAGAGATGACTGACGGGGTGTAAATCCTCATCTGTCCTGATCCATCAGAGCGAATCACTTTCCCCCGAGGTGAACATCCAACCCCTACTGCAGCACCATTAACGCACAATAAAACAGAGGTGCATACAACCACATCGTGTCACAAAACTTACATAGATAGTGACCTAAAAATATGAAATGATGAAAAAAGAAAAACCTTGAGAAGAGGAGGAACAGTCTCTCCACGTATGGAAAAGATCTTTAGAGAATCCGAGTGCATGAAACAGCTCATGAATCACGGTCTGGAATGCACAAAATAAATGATCACACACATTCATCATCATTATTAGTCTAAGGAAAAGTGCCCACAACTATGTACCAGAATCATCCCTATCAACAGTAAACACACCTTCACTGTAGCCTGGTGGTCGTATGCAGCCTCTGTCAGTCTGTCCCTGCAGATGACCACCACCCCTGCTACAGGTCGCCCATGGCTGTCTGTCTGGCAGTGGACAGCATAGGCCAATACATTAGGCTGAAGGATAATATAGATATAGAAGGGGGAGATGCAGTGAATGGTAATAAAAGGGCTGGAGTTTGGTTTTATTGTAAAACAATATACAGTTCAGTCATCACCCCTGCTCGACACTTGTCAGTGGACTGTATGTGGAGGTACAGCAGGAAGTCTGTGTCCTGGAGTCCGCCACCCTCAGGTCTGAGGACAGTCCTGCGAGGTGAGTCGGGGTCCGGGTAAATATCACATCCAGCGAGGTGACTGTCAGGGATCTGTCGGGATGGAAACGCTCAATCATTTGAAGATGGATTTAAAGTTGCTTCTGTGAATTAAAAAAAAAAAAAAACAATCATAAAAGAATTCAGATGAACTTACTGTGACATCCAGGCACGTCTCATTCCTGTAGTTGTTGTTGGCTCGACCACACCTGCAGAAAGAAATCATCTGTAACTCCCTAAATCCATTTTTCATGACATTTCTTCAAAAAACCAAAACATAAAAACAAATCAATTGAAATTGATCTTTTCTATACATTAAGTTTTGCAACTGTAAGGAGTGTTCAACTACATGAACATTCATATTTACACAAACACACACACCTGTTGTAGTTTGCAGTTGCTGGATTGCTCCAGACAAACTTGCAGTATTTGTTGAAGTCTCTTCTGAGCAGCAAGGGGCCCAGGACCCTGTTCACTGTGGGGAGGTCAACAGTTGATGTATGGTTTTGTCTCTGAATGTGTGTGTGTGTGTGTGTGTGTGTGTGTCTATGTGTGGTCTGTGTTTATAACCTGACAGTAGAGAAGACACTCTCCTCACAGCCTCCTCCACTGCTCGAATCACTCTGCTTTTCTCCACGTCTGATAGGCTGACACTCTCTCTTGGTGTCCAGGTGTGGATCCTGATTGGCTGTGGAGAGGCAGGTGTGGTCGGGGTACTGTCACCCAGTTGTGCAGGGGTTCGCGGGTGCTCTTGCCCTGACGGGGGTCTGAGTCTGGGCTCGCTGGGTGGGCTCTCTGGGTGATTCTGTGCAGCTCTGACCACCCTGACCTGATCCTGAACCTCATCAAAGACACACTCCTGCCTGGCTTCATGGAGCTTAACCACCATCATTACCACCAACATCCCCACCCAGAGTCTCAGGGGTGGAGGTAAAGCCATAATTATGGCTGCTGCCTATTTAAAGGTCACAGTGAGATGGTGAGTCATGCAAAGATCCATATCTATTTTTATTTCTATTATTATAGAATTTCATTTTCATGGTTTAACTATTTTGCTTAATAACATTTTTTTAAATTCATAGTTTATTATAGTTTATTGGTTTATTATAGTCAATCACTCACTAAGTCTTAAACACAGCCAGGTTAAAAACTGCAACAGTACTTACAAAAGATTTAAGTTAAATATGAACCATGTGTTCAATTGTGTAAAATACCTAAATATCAATTCCACATTAATCAGATGAATTAATTACCTTGTAGGTTATTGTTATGTGGGTCTCTGCTTGTAGTCTACAGCTTCTCCTCTACATATACAGTATGATCTTATCTTCTTCCTTCTCTCCAGGACACTGAAGAGCTCCTCTGGACGTCCCTGTGGATTTCTACAGGACCTTTGAATACAAAGCACAAAGCAACAACCCTTACACCTCTGTTACTGAGGTGTCAGCCACTCCTCATCCACTGTACTTACCTTACACATACCTTACACACTTACACATCACACAAAACCTAAAAGTGCAAATTGTTTAATCTCGTCCACATTTTTACTTATGTACAGTGAAATTGACCCAACTCAATCATAAAATCACTTTCTCTCTTATTTATCCAAATTTAAAATATTTGGCTAGTCTACATCAACACTAATACATTCATCAAAGCAAAATGACCAACTTAAAAAGGGGGGAGGGGGAGATAGGTAACTGGCAAAAACAAAAACACCATAAATGTACAATACAAATGGCACACCACAAGTCTGTTGTGTCAAAATGTGACAGAATGAATTCCCCTCAGGGGCCGAAGATTCAAGTTGAGGTTATTTTGTGATTTCTCCTCATCTTCCTGTGCACACTACTCACTAAACACACACTCGCGCAGACACACACTCAGGCACCAGAGAGATTGTCTTGTGACACTTTTGCTTTTCTATGTAACATACATTCACTTAGGAAGTGTACATGTGTGTACGTATGTATGTGTGTGTGTGGTTTAACAGCTGTGTTCAATGTGCACAAAGATACGGGACCCGAAAGGTTATTGCCAGCTTGCAGAGTAGTCATGCAGTTCTTTTCAGATTACAATAAAGTCAGTGATGTGTTGACGCATGGTGTGATTTAAGAAAAACATGCCTCTGTGTGTTTCGTGTGCATTGTGTATCCTTAGGAATCATTGCAATCGCCTTGAGCAATATGTAGGAAACTCCTCACAAGGCACTTTAATAGGGGATTTTTTTTTATCTGTGTCATAAGATGAGATTTGGATGCAAGTGGCAGAAGTATGTGGGGACAAACCACATCTAGAAACATACTCCACTGTCTATTTAAGACTAAAACGCAAATGCAATCACACAGTTGCAGGCATACAAACACATATATTTCCATCATAAAAACTCTAATCATTCAGTGTGACAGTAGCCTGCCTCGGTTTCCGGGTAGGGAAGAATCTTCTGTGCAAAAGTTTACCTTCAATGTGCAGCCTAGCAGTAATTAAGTGCACAACCAACACTCACCATCACTTACTCACCAACATACACCAGCCAAGTTTTTCATCGAAAAGTTAGACTTTCTGAAGGAAGTCTTTAAAAATGGTCAAATACATGATTCCATAGGTCGAGAAATCCAACTCAAAGCAAGTTCATAAAAGGCACCAGACTTGCACAATGAGCGTGAGTCTTGCTGTGGACCACTCCTGTGCTTTAAGTTCAAGCAAACATGGAAAGACTAGGTTTCAGTTATTAGTGCGTCAGGGAGATTAAGAGGGGGCAGGGTGGGGTTACTGGACAAGTGAGGAAGTCATTCAGGTAAGCATCGGCACGTCGTCCTCTGAAGTGGTGTCCTCTGAAATAGTGTCCTCTGACAGTGGGATAAGCAGCACCTCGTCATCTGAGGAGGACGAGGAGAAAGAAGGGGAGGCGGAGAGCGGCATGGAGTTGGTGGAGGAGGAAGAGGGAGAGGCTCGAAAAAGGGAGATACTCAGGCCCAGTGTTTGAAAGATGGAGGCAAGAGAGGGGCTGCTCGGGGGGACGCCGACAGGGGGAGTGTGTGGGGTGGCCGGGGGTGGAGCTGGGGGAGCATATGGAGGGGGAGGAGGTGAGGCGACAGGCGCCGGGGGCAGTGGCAATGGAGGAGGCAGTACTTCCTGCTGCAGCTGCTGCTGCTCGGACTGGGCCAACAAGCCAAGTTTCTGAGGTACCGGCTGGTTGACGGCCACCACAGCCGATGAGGAGCTGGTGGGAGTCGACTGAGCTGGTTCCTGACTAGACGGGGCAGTGTCTGGCTGCTGCTGCTGCTGACCGGAGCTTGATGCCTGAGTCGGCCTGGATGGGGGTCTGGGGATTAAACCCCACCTCCTCATTCGGCGCACAGCTCGGCGGACAAATCGTGGCCTGCGCCGGCGATGTGGGGAGTTGGCAGCATCCTGACGGAGGAGTTGGAGAATTCCCCTCAGGGACAGAGATGAGGTCTGACATGGAGGATGATGTAAAGGCATGAAAGAAGAGCACATGAGTCATTAAATATGATTTTTTCCATTTATTTTCCTAAACTGATAGTAACCGTAGTTTATATGGTACATTCAATGTGGCCACTTGTAATTTTGATGCAGTACTCTCTCACCTCATTGGGGTTTTCTGTGGGGAAGTCCTCCACTGGAGGGATGATGCCCTGGGCAATCAGCTGACCATAAGATGGAGGAGCCTGCTGCTGGATCAGCTCCGCTTCCTGGCGGCTGATAGGAGCAAACAAGCTGCAGGAAAATAGACACATGCATTCACATAAACTTTGGTACAGACTGTTGGTGTTTACAAGCTGCTGTGGAAGTTCTTAACATTATATACATCACATTTATCTCCTGTATTAATAATTGCCACAGTCCTAAATGCACGCATTGTTTGTATTTGTTGAATAAAACTTGATGTTTTGACTTCATAAAGATGTTGGACATGACTGCGATGTGTACAAGCTGTGCCGTGGGTGGTTCTGAAGCGTTTGAGAGAGGCTGTCTGGCCACGTTGGCAGCATGAAAACTAAGTGTGCCTCTTGTGACTCATTATCTCAGATTGCTAACACGAAATCTGTCGTTTAGTCATAGAAAAGCCCATTTAGCTTGTTAAAGCGTAATCTCAGAAGGGTTCAATACCTGGATTCATTAGCAGCACTTAAATACATTTAGATTACAGCAAAAAATCAGAAGTTAAGTAAATGTACCTGTATTCTCTGGTCCTAAGAGAGTACAATTTACAGGTGCAGCCCATGGCGATCACCAGTAGGAGCCCACAAACCAGGCTGCCAACCGTTGCCGCGGTGATGACCTTGCGGGGCAGAATGACGGTGCAGTTGAGCTCGTCCGTGCCGTCCTTACAGTCCACCTGGCCGTCACAGCGCCAGCTCTCAAACACACACCTGCAAACGGGACAATGGGCAGCTTGTGTGTAAGAGTATGCAGGAACATTATGAGCAAGAGGTTGCTCCTAGTAACCAACACAGGCAAAACACTGTACTGACCTGTCACTGTCACAATGAAAGGTCCCTGGCTGGCACACGGTGCAGTCCCTCTCATCGCTGCCATCAGCACAGTACAGCTGGTAGTTGCATCTCTCTGTGACTGGGTAACACACAGGTCTCCCAGCGAAGTGGCTGGATGCCACCGTCCTCTGTCCCATCAGTCCACAGGCAAACTGGTTCATACTGCAGCCTCTGCATCCCTCTTCATCCTTCCCTGTTTCAGGACAGTCCCATTTCCCATCGCAGCGCTGCTCCTGGGTAAAGCAACCTCCAGATGTTCCGCCACACCGACCTTCCCATGGAGGGCAGTAGCTCCCAACATGGAAAGTGGCATTAAAACCACTTCCCTCCGATCCAGGAAGTGTCTCATATGTGAGTGATAACAGGCCAGTATGGGATTCTACTTGGACTGATTTATAATTGGAAGTGCTGGTGATCTGTCAAAACAGGACACAAACATTGCAGTACTATTAGAGTAGTTTCATAATGATACATGAGGAAGATGTTGTGGAGTCAAATAATTGTTTAAAAAATAAAACTTACAATTTTAATAACATCCCCTTTGCCTTGCTCTCTGTTGTAGACAGTGAGTCTGTCCCCGGGCCCCAATACCAGCTGCTGCAGATCGAGTCTTAGTGGCCTGGAATCCTGAGGGTCCAGAGACCAGACACAGAACAGAGCAGTACCCCGAATGGCTGGAGGGGAGAAGGTGCCATAGAAGGTCTGGAGCAGGCCTCCGCAAGGCCACTCAACAGGAGCTGGTGTGACAGCAGGCTCCTTATGAGTCTGAAGCTTCTCTTGCTCCTCCTGGGACTCCTCCGTCACCCTGTTCTTCAGGAGTGTCCACGGGTCAGGCATGATATCTCTCTCGGCTGATCTATCTGCGCTTTGAGGTTTATCTATGGTTGCATGTCTCTCTGAGTCACTGTCACGGTTGTTCTCTGTATACATTTCCACTTTGGTCGCTTGTGCCTGGGTGCTACTATCCTTCGAGGGCAGTGGGGTTTTCACATCTGCATCACAGCCCTGTTCATCGCTGCCAAGGCCAGGACCTTCACCGAGACACTCCACCTGGCCGTTACAGCGCCAGGAGAAGGGAAGGCAGCGCCCCCCGAGGCATTCAAAAGATGTCACGGGGCATTCTTCAGAATCTGAAGGTTTCAAAATAGGAGGAAAAAGTACAGTCTTTCAGCAGAAATACACATATATATGTTTTTTTTTTAAATATAAAAATTCAAGAAGAAAGCACTTTCAAATGACTGGCCAAATGTTTATGAAAACACCAGGGCATCATACCTCTGGCATAGTTTAAAAGAAATGATGACACAGGGTAGAGATGTGGGAGGAAGTGGTGCATAACTGTAATGTTTCCCCCTGGAAACTCCATGGGCTGTGGCAACTTGGAGCCACAAAGTACAACAGGCTCACTGCCAGCTGATGATTTTATGGACACCCATTCCTTCTTACACCGTGCTGAAAACTGGGAAAAGCTGCAGAGAGGGATTGGCAACAGTAGACAGATCAAGTAAGAGACAAACGGACTGAAAGCTGAAATCTGAAACTTTAATATATTTGTGAATAAATGCTGATTAGTAACAAATAAATTGAGTCAAGTTATTGACTTCTCAATCCCAGCATCTTTACCTGAGAACTACGGGTTCGCTCTCGGAACCCTCGATGACCCAGCAGTCATATGTAGAGCCAAAGCTGTAGGACCAGCTGTGGTAAGCAGAACTCCTGATCTCTCCCTCTTTGTCATCTAAGACTTGAACGGTATGTCCACAATGGGCTAGTTAGACAAGACAAAAGGCGCAAAGTCAATGTTTTGAAGCCTCTAGTGTTGTTTTATTGTGTAAAAAACATTGTGTGTGAATTTTCTGATCCATCTGATAAAAAATCTGATACACAAGTTTCATGATATCTCATTTGCCCTTTAAAATACATTTATAAATACCAGTGGAAAATGTTTTTGAAGGAGTAGTAACAGAAATTTGATCATTAAAAAAAACAATATTACATTCCCATTCACTTTTCAATACCAAACACATCAGGATAAACCTTAATTGAAATAAACATCACAGAATAATTCATCTTAAACTTAAGCAACCCTTATAAAGGGAAATAAAACAGGTGACTAACTCTTTAAGTCTGATCTTGTCTATGACGTGTTGGAGGTTACAAGAAAGTATGACAGAAGAATGTGACATTGAAACATCCAACATGAGATAAAGTGCAGAGTATCTGTCTCCTTACCAGCACAAACGTCAGGTTCAAAACTGCAGCATGCTGCGAACGATGCAGACAAAAACAGAAAGAGTGCCATCACTAAACACAATACAGAGACCGAATGTTTTATACGTCATGAAAAGTGCAAACATGGATAGTATAATGGCACTTAAAAACTGCAAGTATATTCACTCACCCGCTATGGTGAAAACCACAACCGCACACAAGTTGGAAGTAGCTGTCATTGTGGTAATACTTCTCTAAAAAAAAGCTGAAACCTAAAAAAATAAACTTTAAAAGGGTAAAAATAAAATGTCAGAAAAGTGCCATCATCGGAGGTCTGTTCAGGAAGACACTGCCTGCAAAGAGAAAGACGATAAGATAAATTAAAAGAGGGTTTGATTAACTTATAACACTATTAATCCGTCACTCCTATGAGAAAGAAGACAGTTGGCACAGGCTTTTTATGACCAAACTTGTGCCACTATTCTATCATTTACATTTTGCACAGCAACTTTAAAAAAAACAATTATTATACCATTAACCACTGTGAAAAACAGATGTTAGATAGCAATGGCTAGTCTCAGCAGAAAGATCCCAGTAAAAAATGAAAATATGATTCTGGTTATTTCTGGCACATATGTATTTGATTGTTATGTTGTATACCACAACAAGTGAACAGTGGCCATCGTTATATGTATATGTTGGACAGTTGTTATGTCTAACACAATGGTTACACACAATTTCTCGGACTCACACCCACATACACACCCACATACACAATAATTTCCTTCCTACAATCTTCTCAACAATGACGCCAGGCTCGCCACCATTTCCGAGCTAAAAATAAACTCTTTCCAAGACTTTCTAACATTCCCATTAACGTAAAAGCGTTTAAATCTCGACTTTAGATCCGCTAATAACTAATGTTGTTGCCTATCTGTTAGTAACATGTCCCAATGTTTAGTTTCGGTTTAGGAGCAGAAGCAGGAAGCAGCCGCTCGCCTTCTTTAGAGATTTAACAGTTAGCTTTCCGCGAGCTAACAGCTAACATCCTCTCTTCTCCCTACGTTTGTTCTCTTTTTTACGCTGCGACACCGTAAGAAAACGGCTTCCAGTACGACACTTGGCATTTTGGTAATCAAATAATTGTTAATTATCGGTCAAAAGAGGAAAAAAACGCAATACGACGACAGAAAATGACAAGAAATGAGTACGTTACCATGTCAGTCGGCCTCTGTTGTTGACAAGTTCTGAGCCACTTCCGTATATTTCAGCTCGTGGCAGGAGGGGCGGGGCTAGTGATGTCAAATTCTCTCATTCATAAGAAAACTACATGTAAAATTCCTTCAAATTAAATATTAAGGTATTAATTAAGCTCTAATTTAAAACAATGATGTGTGTTAAAAGAGACTGTGAGTTTATTGTCTAAAAAGGAAATCTAATGGGTGAAATGTTAATGTGTTAACACAAGGTGTCAGTGTCTAACATCACTTTTAATTCACAAAACTACCTTTCCAGACTTCCGTATGATAAGACATTCCTTTATTATTCCCACAGTGGGGAAATTTCACAAAACAGACTTCTCCCCGTCGGGGAATCGAACCCCGGTCTCCCGCGTGACAGGCGGGGATACTTACCACTATACTAACGAGGAGCTACGTTAGCAGTGTTATTATTATTAATTTTATTGATAATAATAATATAATAATATTAATAACATTAATGATAATAATAATAATATAATAATATTAATAACATTAATGATAATAATAATAATATTGTTTATTTTCAGTACAGGATTTTTCCACTCCCCATAGAAGAACGATTAAGATGTAGGTATGTTTTAAGCAGTAGTGGAGTATTTCCTGGTTCAATGTGCTGCAGTACAGGAGCACATTACTCTGTCTTTGAATTTAATCACAATTTAAAGTTATGATGACATCTATCTTTAATCGATACATGGATGAACACGCTATCGTCACTCAGCCATGAAAAAAAAAATGACGTGTGCACATCTGGAGGAGGACCCAGAGGAGAGTCCATCTCTCTCTCTCTCTCTCTCTCTCTCTCTCTCTCTGTCTCTCTCTCCCACCACGTCCACACACTCCGCAGTCGAAGCAGCCAAAGGAAACTGAAGTCACGTTATGCAGCTTGATGATTCCAGAGCTTTTGTCGTTGTTGCTGTTTGCTGACACCTGTGAAGGACTCACGCGCCTTCGTTGTGCTGCGTTCACTGTCCATGCGGATACGACACCACTTGAAAACAGCTCGGAGATCAGTCGGCTGGGGACGTGGAGACAGTTAGTGTAGAGAACTTGTGTGTGTGAGTGAGTGTGTGTGTGTGTTTTGGGGGGGGAGGAGGTAGTTTGCAGATACCAGAATGTTGCCCCAGCTCCTCGCCCTGACCTGTTGTCTCTGCTGCTTTGGTTTCACCTTCGTCTCTGCAGATGTCCTACAAGCGGAGGTAAGAACCTTATGGAAAAACACCTGGATGAAGTTTCTGTAGGTATAGAAAACTGCTCATATGTGCAATATGTTGTCCACTGTGCTGATGATACTTTTCTACGATCAAGATATGATATTATTTTGTCATGGGAGGTTGACAGTTATCTGGATGTCTTCCTGATGTTTAGAAGATCCTCTCTAATCATGCAATGGAAAGGGAGGAACTGTTTATGTCAGCCGATCATTTGTCCTGTGCTCCCCCCCTCCCTCACACGATCCCGAGCTCTTCCCTTTCTCTCCCCGAGGACTGTCCGTTTGATTACAACCAGGAACGAGAGATAAAAGTTCACCCAGAGAGGAGGAGGGGGAAAAAAAAGTGGCGTCAAAGTTTTGTGGCTTTCGTAGGAGGAGGAGGGGGGAGATGTATCCAAAGAAAGAACCTCAGCTGTGCTGCTTTGTTCTGTGAAAGAGGGGGTGATGCTGGTGGAATGGGGGAGGGGGTTAATGGGTTTCATCCGCCTGTTTAGGCTGCACAGACAGCAGGCCAGGAAGTTGGCCTGCCGTCATAACAAGCTGGACATGAGGCACAACATCTGGGAGACTTTAGGCCTGCAGGCCTCAGGGGTGAAGCTTCGGCCCGGAGACACGACAGAGCAGTTAACCATCAACCAAAGTACATATTTTGTCATCGGGTCTCGTGCGGCTTGGTAAATGACTGGGTACGAGGACCTCAGGCGCCGCTGGTCGCGCCCCATTGTACGTGGTTCTTCATGCCTGGACGCTCCAGGTCAATTTGTAGATAACTTCAATAACAACAAGTGGTTCTAAGTGCATACAAGCTCAGAGGGCGGCGACACATCAGCATGAGGTCACGTCCAGTCACTCGGGCAGGAACTGCAAGATACAAGGTGTTTCTCTGTACGGGACAGGATGCAACACTCATCGGCATCGCCATCTGTCACAGGAAGTCGATTCACGGAGCAATAAGTGTATTAGCTATAAACGCAGATTAGCAAAGAAAACACCGTACGAGAACCCGCGCTGTCGTTTTAGGGAACACAGGATGCATGAAGAAGAGAAGGAGGACCTTAGTCACTGACCACAAGCCGCTGGCATGTGAGTCAGGCCAGACATGGTGGATAAGTCAGAGAGGCAGACAGTTTATGAGATGCCACAGGCTGCTGCCCTCCTGCGGTGAGCACACACCGACACGGTGATGAATGTCTGTAAACAAAGTGAGAAAACACCGCCGTTGACTGTGTTTTACTGCAGCGTCGTCTTCATCAGCCGCCGGAGGACAGTGTCTCGAGCATCACGCCGACACATCCAGGGCTAATGTTGCGAAACCTGCTGACACAGGTTGCGTTCACTGTCGTCCCTCTGTGAACAAGACTTGCTGGCTGCGATGCTGATGCAGAGACAGGATCAGACTTAATGATAGGCGTCAGGATGACATCACCTGCGAGCTGCGGATGAAACCTGTGATCAGAAGGTAGACATGTCTGCGTGTGGAGAAAGTAGATTCAACTGCACAGATGGGAAAAACACAGAAATGTTCAATTAACGTCAGTGCGGGGGGTGGGGTGGGTGGGGGTGAACTCTGACAGAGACACTGAACTTAGAGGAATTTTGTGGTTTATCACTGTTGCTCAATATCTGAACATCCCTGTCTGACATCACGTTGACTAAACCAAACCCATCTGACCAGTGCTGGGTGCAAAGAGAAATAAGACCTTCTCAACATCTGTTTCCTTTTTTTTTTTTTTGCCTCGTCTGACCCTTTTGGCTTAAATCAGATGCATAGCTGGGCCTTGCGAGCGAAGGAAGTGGGCAGCAATGAAAACAACAGGGTTTAAAACAGGATCCCTCCATCGCTGGCTGAAAAAGAATGGAGATTGGCCGTTGCCATCTGGAGACACATGTCTCGTGATCGCGGCAGAGGGCTCCAGATGTGGCCAAAACACATCTGGCTCCCATTTTCTTTATCTAGACTGGAGTCTTTGTTGATGTAGCATCAAAGAAGGGCCTCTCTATAGATGTGCTGCTTGCTGCTGTGGTAAGCAGCGGCTGTCACTTAGGGAGTGTCCCAAAATACTTTACTTCGGCTTTAATGTGAAACTAATGGAGTTGAGTGGGGGAAAGGGAGCGTAACTTTCATCTACAGCTGAGAAAATGAAAAACAGAGCAAATCAGAGAGAAAGCTTTTGTCTCAGGTGAGACGGCGAGATGAAAATGACTATATCCCAGCCAAAACCATAGGGGACCGGAAGTGAGTGCACTTTATTAACTGTTTGCTATGAATTGTGAAGTGAAATCAGAGGCAAACAACACAAGACTTAATAATTTACAAAATAAAATAAATGACGACTCAGTCAAAAGTAGTAAAATGTAAGATGAATTACAAATACAACTGTTTCATGACCAAAAAACTTTTATTATTTTTATTCTGCAGTGATTTGCAGGCATCAGTATAAGAAGGTTTAATCATGCGCAGTAAAAACATGTAGTGATTGTAATATCTGACCCAGTATAAATGTGGATAAATGTGACATGGCGAGGGTGTGAGTGCTAAGTGGGCCAGAGGAGCCAGGAAATGTAGGCCATGTGCGATTCAGCCCCTCATGAGGCAAATTCTCCATTTTTTCCGTTGGCACGGCGCGAGAGGAACATCTGACTCAGTCCCTCAAAGTTAAATTCAACCCGACTCCAAACTCTTCTCTCACCCTGCTTTTCATTTACCGCCCTCACCCTTCTAATGTCTTTACCTCTCCCTCTGCTCATCCCACTCTGTAGATCATCTCCCGCTGTCGTTTACCCTCGTGACCTGATGGGAAATGAAACGCTCTCGACACATGATCACATCCTGATCTTGTAATGATCTTTTATGAAAATAGACAGACACCCACATGATGCATTTACCAACACAATGACAGGTGGTTGTTCCACAGATCTATAAATGCACAGGGGATTTTTTTGTTTGTTTGTTTCATTTTGTTTATGTCTAGTAGGAAGTTGTGGTGGACTTTTTTTTTCACCATGCAAACAGAAATAAAATAACAGCTCATTCTCATAAGACTGTGAGTGGGTGACGACAATCGCAACACACAAGCTGTGTCTGATCACTGTCTGGGAGACTGGATGTTATACTGTGATGATAAGCAGTCATGTAATTTACAGATCAAACTGATTATTTACCAAATGTTTGGTCCAACCAGTTGTGTGAAACCCAGATTTATTGTACCCTGTCACTTCAGCCAAGGAAAAACAGCAAGTCACTGAGAAATGATATACATTTATTAATAGACTAGAATAAAAACAATATGTTTCAGGTCTATATATGGGAATAAGGTCACAGTAGGGTCACTGAATCCATGTATACATCACGCAGCTACACCAAAACAACCCGTCCCACCGCATTTACATCACGATCGTGTGTGTGTGCTTTGTACATTCAGACCTCGTGTCACCACACACACACACAAACTGCACACAGACCCCGGTGTGTGTTTACCAAACCAGCAGCCAGCCCTCTGACCACACATGGCCGCGTAGCGCGCTGCCTCGCTACCCTGACGCCAACAATACCAGCCATGTACAAGTCGCAATAAATAGACGCTTTGACGCCGGCTGTGGGGGGGGGGGCACAGGGAGGTAGGGTGCATGCTGGGATACCTGGCGTCCCAGCCGGAGGTGGTGGTGGTGTGTGGAGTAGTTTGGTACTAGAGGAGAGAAGTGGAGGCCTTAACGGCGTTGGGGGGGGGGGGGGTTTATAGAGGCAGACGCGTCACCGCACTGGAGCCACAGGACACACTAGCAGCACTCACAGTTACCAGAGTAAAGGTGGTTGGTGTCAGAGGGCCTGACTGACCGAGAGTGAGTTAAGACGATAAATTAAATTAACTAGATTCTTAAATAATCCAGGGAATTGTTGAAAGAGAAAATGCAGAAATGGATATAAAGGGGGAATATGTTGCCTCCCTACAGGTTCCTCATAAATGACCCTTGTTCCCTGGCCTCTCGGCCCACCGCATGACTAACAGGAGCTGTGTGTGCACAGGCAGTATATGGTATATGGCCAGGTCGCCCTGCGCAGTCACTACATTTCCAACCCCCCCACCCTCCACGCTTTTCCTGCTTTCAGAGAAAAAGAGTCCGATGTCTGATGTGTAAACGACACTCGCACCGGGAATCAGGGAAATTCCACATGCGATAACTCAGCATGGAATCACATTTGGAAAACTGGCATTTGAGGCCTCGACAAACAAAGAAAATAGGCTGACCATCACCTCTAGAATATTATACAACTCATGTAACACAGTCTTATAAGAAGGTTGTGTTTATCTTCTTGTTGAAATAAAGGAGGAGAAAAGTGTGCGACTGCTCCTTTAACAGTGTCTCCCTGCAGTCTCGGACCACCAGCAGCAGGCAGTGGAAAGAATAGGTGGGCCCTTCATGTGTAAAGATAAATAGTGGTGGTTTGGGGGTCAGTGCGACCAGTATGAGATCAGTGTTATTCGGATTGTGGGTTTTATTTGGCTCTCAGTTCATCTCCACATGACTCCACCACAAAGTCTCCCCGTAACAAGTTCAGTCTGCGTTTCATAGTTTGTCGAAGGAATAAATAAATGGAACATGCTTTGTCTTCTATATGATGGAATAACAATTCAGCCTGGCCCATAAAAACAAAACACTCTTTGTCTTCTTCGCCATGCGATGCGCCGCACACGTCTAAGCGGAGACACGCAGGTCCAAACAAGCACTGACAGTTGACTGGAAGACGTCGAAAACGCCCACAGGTTCCTACAAGTGGCCAAAGCCCACGTTTTTGCTGACTAAGACGGTTTTCCTGTTGCTTCTGGCATTATGCACAAAGAAAGTCAAACAGGAAGCAGTGGGTTAATGACATATTATGTGCTGTACCTTGTATAAAACTGAAAAATCGACGTTTTATTTTGGCAGCCAGGTGTCATTTCCGTGATGCCTTCCCATCCAATTATAGTTCGTCTTTTTACGAACGTCCTGTATTTGCTGGAAACATAAATTCTTATGCCAAAAGTTCATGATGCTAAAAGTTTGTTGCCTGACTGTTGGCAACACATCCTCCGCCTTTCTACATGAAGCGTCTTCATCTGCCTGATGTCTGTATTGTATTGATTAATTTATCAATTATCGGGTTTAGCTTGTTTATTGGCTGACCAGTGACTACATGGACCTAACGCCTCTTTTAATGCAACAATAAATTGGAGCTTGAGACCTAGCGTTCCAAATGAGGTCATCAAAGTCATCAAAAGGTGGATGCAATGTCATTTTCAGTTATTTGTCGCTAACGTGATAATTAACATCCATACCTTCCTTTTCTTCGGCTTCTCAGGCTTGGTTGCAGACGTATGGCTACCTGCCTCCAGGCGACGTCAGGGCCCAGGCCATCCGCTCACCACAGTCCATTGAAAATGCAATCGCAGCCATGCAGAGGTTTTATGGTTTGACTGTCACGGGCTCCATAGACGCAAACACATTACAGTGAGTCCCGACTGATGCCAGTGATTTAATAACACGTTAATTATTGCCCGCAAATATTCATGGAGGTCACGTGATGTTTCTCGTTGCTAGGGCGATGAGCCGGCCTCGTTGTGGGGTCCCTGACAAGTTTGGCCCCCAGCTGAAATCTAACCTGAGGAGGAAGAGATACGCTGTGCAGGGTCTGAAGTGGGACAAGTCTGAGGTGACCTTCAGGTCAGAATGCACTCTCTCCTCACAACTACACCAACGAGTAGTTACGACTTTACGACTAAAAACTTCACTGCAGGCTTTTATTGTGAAGCACGATAGCTTTTGTTTTGAAGTGTGGAGGAGGAGGCGACTCCAGCTGTTCCAGGCCTAACGCTCTGTCTTTCCATCCATCTTATGACAGCATACAGAACTACACACCTAAGATTGGAGAACGCGCTACGTTTGAGGCCATTCGAAAGGCCTTCAAGGTGTGGGAGAGCGCAATCCCGCTCACCTTCAGAGAAATCCCCTACAGCCACATCAAAGGCAAGGTGGACAAGTTTGCAGACATCATGCTCTCATTTGCGGAGGGTTTCCATGGTGATAGCACACCGTTTGATGGTGAGGGCGGCTTCTTGGCCCATGCTTACTTCCCCGGACACGGAATCGGGGGGGACACGCACTTTGACCTTGCAGAGCCGTGGACTACCGGGAGCGTTGACCAAGGAGGTAAGCGAGGGAGGAGTGGATTGTGAAAGGTTGCTCAGACTACAAAGGAAAACTGAGAAAATGTTCCTCTTCCTCTCTCTTTTTTGAAGGCAACGATGTTTTCCTCGTCGCCGTCCATGAGCTGGGTCACGCTCTGGGTCTGGAGCACTCCAACGACCCCTCTGCCATCATGGCCCCCTTCTACCAGTGGTTTGACACTGAAAACTTTCAGCTTCCCGATGACGATCGCAGAGGCATCCAGGCAATTTATGGTTAGTTCTTCTCTTTGATAGAATCAGAAATTTATTTATGTTTAATTTTTACATTTTTATTGACAATATACAACTGGAAAAAAGAACAAAGAATGTGATTTTTTTTTTTAGAAATGGCGTTAGCAATAAAAGTAGGACGATTAAAGTCTCGAAAATGTTGTCACCTTCACCACAGGAACTAAGTCTGGAGCTCCTCCTCCTCCTCCTCCTCCTCCTCGACCCACAAAACCAGTCAACCCTGAGAGTCCAGATCATGGGCCAGACATCTGTGAGGGACACTTTGACACCATCGCCATCCTGAGAGGGGAAAAGTTCGTATTTAAGGTAGAGACCAATTTGTTTCAAACACTGTTCACAGTTACCTCTAAAACTCTGATCTAATGTGCCATGGTCCATGCGTGTTGCAGGACAAGTGGTTTTGGCGTGTGCGTAACAACAAGGTGTTGCCAGGTTACCCAATGGCCATTGGTCACTTCTGGAAAGGCCTTCCCTCAAACATCAATGCGGCCTATGAGAGGGATGATGGGAAGTTTGTCTTCTTCAAGGGTAAGTTCCTCATAGCATTAGACCGGTTTACGATGACAACATCACTGCAGCTGTGATGAACCTCCATTCTTCTCAGGTGACAGTTACTGGGTGTTCAGTGAGTCCACCATGGACAAAGATTCCCCAAAGAAACTGAAGGACCTGGGCACTGGTCTGCCCAAAGACAAGCTAGATGCTGCTCTCTACTACACACCAACAGGACAGACGTACTTCTTCAGGGGCTCAAAGTGAGTCTGTCCTCCACTGAGGTTTTATCTTTACAGACATTGTGGTTTGGAGTTTTTGGTACGAAACGTCAGAAACATTGTTGGTGCTTTAGTGTCGAGATAAAAACCTTGTCGTCCCTTAACGGTTCAGTCTCTGTGTCGTGTGCAGGTACTACCGCTTCAATGAGCAGACTCGCACCGTGGACAGCGGCTACCCGAAGCCCATCAGCATGTGGAGCGGAGCGCCGGACAACATCAAGGCTGCCATCATGAGCGAAGACGGATGTAAGTATTCCTCGTCGTGAAGCGCGCATATTCCTGGATTTTGCGTTGCTGTTGCTGATTTCTCCGTCTCTCCAGCGTACACGTATTTCTACAAAGCCAACAAGTACTGGAAGTTCAACAACCAGTACATGAAGGTGGAGTCCGGCTATCCCAAGTCTGTGCTCCGCGACTGGATGGGCTGCGAAAGCGAGGAGCCCAAGAAGGGTCAGGAAGAGGAGGTGGTCATCGTGGAGGTCGGGCCCCTGGCCGTGGTGATCCCTCTCCTGCTACTGGTGCTGGTCATTGTCACTCTCGGAGCGCTTTTCTTCTTCAGGAAGTACGGCACACCTCGGCGCCTCCTCTACTGCCAGAGATCCCTCTTGGACAAGGTGTAGACAAAGCGATGGGTGGAGGACAGACTGCCGCAGAGGGACAGAAAGAGAGGGCCGGGTGACGATGGAAGCCGAGAGGGGGAGGACGTGAAGAGGGAGAGAGAGCGACGGGAGGAGAGAAAGTTTCGTGTGGTTTGTATGTGCCACAAACGAGGGCCAAAAAGAGAGAGAGCGACAGAGAGAGGCCCTAGAAACTGAAATCAGGAAAATGCGTATTGGTATGTTAAGTATTTACATGTACTGTTCCGTGTCCAGAGATTCAAGACACATCCTCGTCGACTTCCCTCCCACCTCTCCTCTCTCACATCCCAGGTATCAAAACCAAAACATCCCACCTCGCTTCCTCTCCTTTAACTGGACGACTCCAGCTGAACTGCTGTCTGATTCACTCCTTTTCACCACCAGCGACTTTCCTTTCACAAAATCTGTTTACAAACAAACACACAAATTCATCTTGTGCAGCGGAAATCGTTTCCTGTCAAATCCGTTGCTCCGATTCTTTGACATTTAGAATTAAAGCCAGCATGTTAGCAAAGTTCATCACTGCCACAAATCCACAGTGTCCACAGCAACAAGTAATCTGTCTCTCAGTTATGTATGATATCACCTCCCTTATGCAGTGAAGAAAATAATTTCAACATGCATTGATCTGATTATGTCCTACAGAAGTCAGACTTCACAGGAGGATGTCGGGAGGTCAAATAGGTCAACGCCTTTAAAGCCAAAGATGCATCGAACCCTTTTTGTTGAGTCTGTAACGGCAGCTGCAGACGATCAGGCCTTTTCTCAGTTCAAGCAGTCAGACGGGAAATATTCTTTTTAACGTGTTTAACGTTTTTTATCTCACAGGTGACGGTTGATTCATTTGTCTTTGTCGAATCCGAGCGGGGCTGCACGTCCAGATGGGTCAGTGTGCGATACGGTTCCCAGCAATATGGTGCAATTTTAATTATCATCGTCGCTATAGGACATTGTTGTTATTATAAGTATGGTTATTGTTATTATTGTTCTCTTAGTCATTGTTTTTTTTTTTGTACGTTGTCATTTGGAGTCCTGCTGGACAGAGGCATAACATGGCAATGATGGAAATGATCCCTGTTTACATTCAGCACCTGGTGAATTCGATCAGACTGACTTTACCCAGACGTTGGCACACAATTACAAACAATGCTATTTATGAACTACGACACAAACGGTGCTCCATTCTTCTTTTTCATTCAATCAGAATTGAAGGTGAATTGATTTCCTTAATGACAATGATAATGGTAATAATATTTATAATGATGATCATATGAATAAAATGGAATGGGATTTTTGTTTCCTGCCTGCTCTCACTTTTGTATTTCAATAGATAAAGTGAAATTAAACTATTTTCTACAAACCGAATCCTCTCACCTGTTTTCAAATACACACAAACACCTTCACACTGGAGCCACAACAGCAGATATTCAATATTATATAAATGTCCAAGATATTATTGACTTAACGTTCAACTATTGCGTAGTCAATACAGCTATTTTGATATTAAATTGTCATCATTATCATTTTTATTACAATGAAAAACTTCAGTTCTGTTAAAAGTGGAAGATAAAAACAACTTTGCCTTTCGATCTCAAAAAAAAAGGTGGAATATGTTTTTCGCCTGCTGGGGCGGGGGGGGGGGGGGGGGGGAAAGAGGGGGGGGGGGGGGAGGGGGGGGGGGGGGGGGGGGGGGGGGGGTGTCACAGATGGAGAAGTATGGCTCCAGTTACACGGCCGGTTGTTTTGGACACGCAGCCAACAGTCATGTGTCGAGGAACGAGAAGGAAAAAGTGATCAAATAGTCACATTTTTCAGAGAAGCGAGATCCAGCTGAACATCTGGTGTTCTTGAAACATCTGAGCCTCTTGGGCAGGTCCGAGTGGAGCCTGCATGTGTGTGTGTGTGTTGCACCCTGACTCCCCCCTATCAAAATGAATTGTACAAGAAGAAAAATGGCTTGCAAAGAAAAAGGAGGAGAGAAAAGCGGGAGAGGTGAGAAGGAGAATCTTTTTTTTCCTCTTATATCCTCACCCAGTGCAAAACTATTCTTTTTACGAGACATTAGTCTCAACCCACTTCTCCTCTCGCCACAAGTATCTCTGGTCTGTTTTTCTCTTTCCTTCTTTCTCTGTTCACCCCCCCCCCTTCCATTCTGCTCACTGCTTAACTCTTCATCGACAACAACAACCTGGGCAGCGCACAACGTCAGGACAGACAACAACAATTATAAATGTCCAACATCTCTGTTTTGGTTTTTGGTCACCACCAGATTCTGGTGACAATATGGCTCAGAAAAACAACAACAACAACACTGAGAATAATGATCATAATAAATGAGAAGATGCTCATGTAAGTTCTCATATAAACTAGATTTCTACAGATCTTTTTGTAAACGTGGCTCGTCTGCCTCGCTGGTATAAACATACTGTACACTGTCCTGACTGACCTTACCTTTTTTTCTCTCTCTCCCCTCACATCTGGTCAGCTACTTTCCTCCATCACCGGCCAGACTCTCTGTCTGTGTCACCCGGTCTTTCCATTTGTCTCACTGGACTTTTAATACGCTCTGTAACTGTTCTGACTGATCCGTCTCCCGGGACAAAGGGATGGATGCGCAGACGCTACTGAACAGAACCACAACACATGATCGTTCATGGTACCATTTAAAGCAGCTATAATATAAGTTGTATTATTTAGAGGTTAATTCTGAGTTTAAATCCACTCATAAACAACTTGTGACAATTAACTGGAATCAATTAACTGGTTGTCTTTCCTTTCTTTGTAAGAAAATATGGGGCCTATAATATAAGCCTCATATTCCACTGCTCCCATGCTGATGCCTTCACATTTCACAATAACATGGAGGAGCGGGGACGGATGAAGGGACGGATAAGATGAAACTCTAAAAACTTTGTATGCATCAAGTTTAACTGCCAACCTCCATGTCCTGTAGATCACAGAGATGGACACTCTCTCTCTCTCTCTCTCTCTCTGTCAGCCATTTTAATGCTGAACACATTCAGTCTGGCTGGGCGTTGCAGGAACAACCATCAGGCTCAGCACTCCTCCGCCATGCCAGTGGCCAGGACAGCTGCTTGCAATTCAACCTGAGACTTTGTTTGGGTGACCTACATTATGGCACCATTTGCTCTCTAATGTAACTTAAACAGCACTTTTTCCCCCCCTTTTTCTTTTTCCCTCCTCATTTATTTCGTTCACTTCAAATACAAGCAGTGGAATAAAGTCGACTCAGGGTTCAGAGGCTTTAGTCCAATGAAACGAAACGTGAATCCTTGTTCGATAAAGCAAGTACAGCTGTTTTAATTGTTCATAGTTCTATTGTTTATAGTTAATCAATCATCTCTTTTCATTTTTATATTGGATTCCAGGCGCTTTAGTGGTTCAACTTTGTGGGATAACACAACACATCATCAGTAAACCACAAGAGAAACATCCACACAGTTTGTTTACATCAGACATCAGCTGATTTACATCAAACTGATCTGTATCGCCGCAAGATAAATCTGTGAATTCCAGTTATCACACAGTCATGTACAGTGGATTATGTTCATACTGTGGAATTATATTCCTCATGCTACCCAGGGTGCCCTGGACCCCGGGAACACCCAGGTCAGGAAGCAGGATTTGGGAACAACTTGCTGAATCAGACCCTCCACAAACCCCCCGACTCTGCAGCAGGACGCTGCCCATCCTGCTGCAACCCCATCCCAGTCCGACCCGCCAGGAAACCCTCCCTCTCTCCCTCTCTCTGGTCTGTGGGTGAAACTACACAAAACCTGTCAGCTAATCCTAAAAAGCAACAACATCCGTGCCATCCTGCTCCCAGCCCTTTTCCTTTACGCGCAATCCCAGCAGACTGACCTCACCTAACACCCCCACCCCCGTTAAACATCCGCCTCCCCTACCTCCCACCCTCCGTCGCTGACTTCTGCACAATAAGCGACATCTGGTTCTCGTTTCGCAAAAACCAAAACAACACGAGGAAGAGAGGAAGGGAGGGAACAGGGGGGAGGAGAGAGACATTGACAGAGAAGCAGGATGTAGTAGGGGTTACATTTCTCACTGTGGCTGCAGTCGCAGGTCTTTGATGGTCCACGTGTGAGGAGATCTGGGAATGAGACAAAGGACTGAAATCTATCACCCTCTAAACCACCCTGACATTTCTTCCAACACTTCTTTTCTTTTTGTCTTTCACACCCTCTGTGGCCTGTTCACTCTCCTCCTCCTCCTCCACTTCTGTCACATGACAAACAGTCAGCTCCTCTGGGCAACTGCATATATGAGGAAGAAGTCAAGACGAGGGGGAGAGGAAGGGGGAAGAAAAACTCCCATCTCCACAGAAAAGAATCTGCAACTCAGCGGCGAGCAACCCTAATTACAGTGGGGCTTTGCTGAAGTCTGCAACAAGACCCGGGCAGAGAGAGAGAGAGATGGAGAGGGAGAGAGAGAGAGAGAGAAGCAGATGGAGAGAGAGAAACACATGCGGAATAAAGCAATAGTGAGGGGGAGAAGGGGACTTAGCTCATTTTGTAAACAGTCTGTTTATAAGTCAAAGTCACTAAAAATTTTTGCTGACTTTGCAAAGACACAGCTGCTCAGCGTCTCTGCTAAATGTCCCATTGCACTATAACCGCATGAACTTGAGGTCAAGTTTGTGTATATTATATACATATACATATATATATACACACACACACACACACATATATACACATATATACACACACACACACACACACACACACGTAAAGGGTCCAAGACGTAGAAGTGATGAATAAACTTTGATTTAAAACCCACATGATGCATAAGACAAGTGTTTCCACATCCCAGTTAAGACTTTTTCCAGCTTAAAAAACAGACTTGACACCAGAAAGCATTCTATGGGAGGAAGGCGTCTGCCAACATGGCTGCACTGAACTAATCATCTTTCCAGACACCAGAGTGCAGAACAGCACAGTCAATATTCAAGCTTCTCCTGTCAGGAGGTGGAGGCACCCGATTAGAACTCAAATCCCGATTTTGTCTTGTGTCACTTTCGTATTTAGCGTCTAATTAAGCTTAATTATGCTGTTTTACCGTGGTGGTCTCAAAACATCCACCATGCATTTCTGGGAATAGCACTGAGATACTTCAATGAACCACTTTGTGAGTCCCTCACTCACTCTGTCTTTCTGTGTAAAAGACACACTCATATACACAGTGAGGGTCCTATATCAATGCAACTTTATGTTTGCTAGCTCCTCCCTTCCTCTGCTGCCCCACAAAACTCCTCTCTGAGGCCAACACCAGACAAAATGGCGTTAGAGCTCCCGCGCTGCCTTGAAGGAGAAATGCTGCATTCTAGTGGAAGCTGAAAGACATTAACCGAGATATTCACACACGCCATGCCCTCGTTCTCAGGACCGAGTTTCTCTGCCCCCAAATCCAGAATCATAACATTCTAAAATCAGGACCAGAACAAACATTTATTTCATAAATTCATGAATACCCAAAAATATTAATTATACAGCGGGAGAAAGAATGTATCCTCATAAATATACCTATGGCGATGAACTATTTTTTCTTCAATAACAGCTTCCCTTTGGGTTTGAATAAGAGAGACTTTTTGTGTTCCTCCAATCTTTTGGTCTTATCCTGTTTTTCTTTCCATCTCTCTATTCCTTTGTCCATCTCCGCGTTCAGCATCACAATTCGTCTCTGTGAGGAAAACGCAAGAAATCAGAGTTAGTAGACCTGCGCAAGTAAAAAGAAGTATAAATAACAGACAGAGAAGATCAGGAGGTGTTGAGGAATAAAGGTATGACACTCACGGCTAAGACTTCTCCCTCTTGTTTTCGCCTCAGCTGACCCTTCAATGGTGGTGCTGGTCTTCCATCTGTCCAACAAAAACAATGAAGTTAACATACTTACATTGCAAAAAACACTATTTGTTGGAAGAAGAAAACTTTATTTATCATTGTCTAAGTACACTTATACAGTACACTTTACAACAAAATGTGGTCCCTGCTTTTAACCCATCACAGTAAATGAAACACAACATAAGTTTTGTTGTTTTGCACACTTTTTAATACTGTCATTGTTATGTGAATAAACAAACAAATCTTTCCTACTAATAGTGCACTAAATAGAACGGGTATCAAACTTTCTATACTAAATAATATAACATAGAGTTACCTCTGACTAAATGTGATAACTGACAGTGAGTGGAAACTGAAAATAAATAAAGGAAATACCTGCAAACGACCAGTCAGGCAGGTCAGTCAGAGGTCCGTATTCTGTGCCACTACGGGCCAGGCCATGTCTGAAACAAACAGACCAGTGTTATCAAACAGAAACGTCATGATAACCAGTGGGACTTTGCTGGAGAAAGACTTCATCTGAAGAATGGGGGGGGGGGAAATTACAAAAAACAGCCTCATTCAGGCCTTCATCATATCCGTTGTTGGTAACAGTGACTTTCATCATAAACACACACTCAACAACATGAAGGCTAAACTTACTCTATCCTCCATTTCTGTCCGCCCTGAGCTGCACATGTTGTACTGAGCTGTCTGCTCGAGTTTCTCAACACTGGAAAACAGCAACAACAACAACAAAAGAAAAAATATTTTTATGAAGTTCAGCGTTTGTTATGTTTCCAGTTGGAGATATACATGACACATCCCTACTGTCAAGAGTATATGAGCTAACAGCATTGTTAGCATTAGCGTTAGCCCTGGTCATGATGTTTATTCTCCGTAGATGCCAGTTTTATAGTCTACAATCGATATAAACGTATTTACAGCAACTAGATTTAGCGTCGGGGTTCTGACGTGACTCTTACTAACAGCGGCTTTAGTGAATAACCTCTGTCTTACCCGAGCAGCTCAACATCCTGATGGCGGCCGCCATGTTCCCTCGCAGTGTTTAATATTCACCGACAGGGGGCGCTAGAGACACACCATGAAGAGCCCGGCACATGTTAACGTTTTTAATTATTATTTTTTTAAATTTAATAATAAGGGTTTTATGTAACAAACAATCCAAAATAGTAATTGTTGTGTATTTCAATCAAATAAAATTACACTAGTTGATTAATATAGTCGTTTTTTCTATTCTATTCTGTTGTATTTTAATTGTGATGTGGTTTCAGGATGGGGGAGGGGGGGTGTTTCGCACAGTGAATTTATGATGTTGAGTTTTTTAGCCTGATTCATACTTTGGACTCAGTGTCAGACTTCCGTTTCAACCCTTAAATATTTCAAATTAAAATAAGATACATGATATGATCATGCAATGTTACTGCAGCAGTGGTAAAAAAAACATAAACACCATAACAGTGATGTCTTAAATAAGTGATAATAAACAACA
>JAFBJQ010001860.1:356119-408796 GCA_016785345.1 Trinectes maculatus | reverse complement strand
TATGTACATAAGTGGAGTGACAGTTTGATTTGGCCTAAATCCACTGACAATATTCAGAAATTGCTGACAACATAAGTTTATCCATGCAAACTTCTGTTATGCCTTTAAAGGGACAATGACACAAATCCACGGAGACAAAGGCTGGTGTGGCTGATGGCCCCTCTGCCTGTCTGTGTGTAAATATGATGGAGGTGTTGTGCAGACGGGTCACAGCAACCCTTCACGGGATCCTTTTCCTGTGAACTCCTCCGACACTAAGCCCAGAAGAATTTTCTCTGTTTGGTTTTCAGACATGTTTCCACTCGCAGGACGTGAGGTAGAGTCTGCTGCAGGGGCCCCGAAGGGCTCCACGTGGAGGGGCCTCCGGGGCACACGGAGCCCATCCACACTGCGCTCTGTCTGGGCCGCATGCGTCTCTCTGTGTCCGTTAACTGCCGCTAAACGGCCGCAAACAGCTCTGACTCACGCAGGTCAGCGCTGAAATAGCAGCGGGATGTTTACTCTGCACCAAATCCACCAACCGCCTCACCGCGCCGTGTCCCTCCGCGCATTCCACAGGCTGCTGGTACAACAAAGTAGTGCCGCTCAAATGCGGGTTTACTGGGACGAGGGAAAAAAAACAACAACAATCGGATATTTTTATTTATATGTGTCTTAAAAGGGTGTGAATCAGATGATATGTAAAAGCCACGAGTTTCAACGTAAACAGATTATAAACCTATAATGTAACATATGTCCCAGCTATGATATTACAGTAGTATGTATATTATATTACTGCATTGTTCTGGATATGTTAACTTATTATTATGATTCAGGTCCATTTAAACGACCTGGTCAAAGGAGTTATTTATAAAGCAGGTGTTGCCCTGCAATCTATTTTTTTTAAGACCCTAAAGAAACAAAATACAGTAAATGGACAATTATGTCCAAACTAGTGATGATGTGGATCTTTTTTTTTAAAAAAAACAACAACATTGTATTAGATAATAAATAACTTTTTTAAAAGTGTATTCAACTTTCTTGGTAAGTTATTGTCTGTGGGGAGGGGGTCTCGGCGGAGGGGGCGCCCTCCTCTGAGGAGCTTTGCGTATGAATGACGAAAGAGCCATGTCTGGTGGAAAGGTGTTCCGGCCCGCTGGGCCAACGAGCCGCCGCTGACTGATAAAGGAGCAGTGAGGCGTCAAGCTGCACACACACAGCACGCGCTCTGCACCTTCACAATAAAGCACAGGCTGACGTCAACAATAAAGAACATCTGAAGCCTTTATTCCTTCATTTGTTATTTATTATACGTCGAAACAAAATGTAAATGCAGAGTAGTGCGACAAAAAAAGAGAGCAAGGTAGCAAAACAGGACGTAAGACTGTTTTATAACGGTTGGAAATGTATGCTAATGCTGGTCATTGGCGTTTGTGGTGCCAGTTATCAGGAAACAGTTTAATTAGTTCTTTTTAATTTTCGGGAAAAAAATAAAGAAAACAACAACAGCAACAACAATAAATAATAATATTAACAACTAACGTCTGGTTTCTGGTTCAGGTGGTTAGTACAGCGTTGATTGATTTTAAACAATAAATGTATTAACAGACGATAATCTGACTTGTCTACCTCTCTAATTACGTTTGTGTTACGTTTAAGTGTGTGGTCCGGAAAAAAGGTTTATTTTGAAAAGCCGTAACCGGAACCGCCGTGTTGAACTCGACAGCGTTGAAAAATAGAGCGGGGGGGGGGGGGGCATTATAGAGCGGGGGGGGGGGGGTCATTATTTAGGGGGAAGAAAGAAAGAAACAAAGTTGTCGACCGTGCAGCGCAGACGGGGAGGGATTCTGTTCATCCCGGTCGGTCCGGAGGAGAAAGTAACGGGCCGACGCTTCCCTTCACTTCCTGCTCCGACTCCCAACTTTTCCGCTCCTATTCCTGGACCATCCCGGACCGGATGATAGACGCAGCCGGACGCGGCCAGGAGCGCACGGAGCCCGGGTGTGTGTTCCCCGTCGCGCGAGCCCAACGTGAATGGAAGACATCGACTCTCCGGATTTATTTTCCTGTGCACACTGGACCCCACGTGACGCGTTGATACCCCGTTTATCATCATAGAGGAAAGAACACACAGACACACACACACACTGGATCATCAGAGGAGATGCAGATGTGGAGCCACATGAGGGGCCCCTCACCACCATAGGTCACCCAAGTGTCCTGGATGTGTGTGTGTGTGTGTGTGTGTGTGTTTTCTTCTTCTCGGTTCCTGTCTGGACATTGAGGTGAACTGTTAACTAATAATCTGCTACTCCAGTGGATTGATGGATTGATGGATTGTTGTCTCACCAACACAAACCGGATGACTGAGACGAGCGGCGTCATGGAACCAGCCTGAGATGTCTTCCAAGTCTTATTTATCTCTTTTATATTTATTGTCTTATGTATATAGATATATATGAAAGGGGTCCATGTTTTTGTTTTTTTTTAATTTACCATTGAGCCCAGTTCAGAGGCCAGTTTTTAATGTTGTGTTGATGTATATGAGAACTACAAGTTCTTTGTGTCTCAGAGTGGCGTTGGACGTTTCAGATCTTTGTTGACAGTTTCAGAGCTGTAAACCGTCCACACTGTATCCGACCACATTCAGCCGTCACTGCAACCGGACGCCGTCAGCGTCATCATGGACAGGCCCATCAGCAAGTTGCTGGAGAAGTTGAAGCTGACCGACTCGGGCAGCGTGAAATTCAACAGTTCAAAGAAGAAACACGACGCTGGCAGCAACTCCAATAACAGCAACGGCAACGCTGGCAACGCCGGCGGTGGGGGCAGCGGTCTGCCACCGGCGCCCGGCTCCGCAGCTGCCTCGCCCTCAAGACCTGGCCAGTTCTCGCTTGCCTCTGCAACCACAAGTGATGCATGCGTTCCAGTGAATGGGAGAGGGGGAGGGGGAGGGATGGGAATGCCTCCCTCTCAGCTCCTCACCCCACCACAGGCTTCCTCCTCCACTGTGGGCGCCGCACCTCCAGATGGCGAGCAACAGCTTCACCCCTCCACCTTGGCGCCGCTGCGGCGTCGCTCCCCCCAGCAGCGGGCTTCCTGTTACCTGGGGGAAGGTGTGGATTCCCACATGAGGCGGGAATCTGGTCTGGGCCCTGAGTGTGACCCTATGGGGACCTTTGGCTCCAAGACGTCCCTCAATCAACGGCGCTACTCGCTGGAGCTCCAGCAGCTGGTGAGGCGACAGCAGCTCCTGTCCCAGCCGCCGCCTCTCTCTGTCCCGCTGCCTTACCCCGCCGCCACGGGCTACGGATCAGCGCCCAGAGGCGGTGCAGGAGGCCTGGGCGAGCACGGGTACCTGCCGGAGCCTGAGAGGCACAAGCGCCTCTCTCTTCAGGAGGCTCTGTTCTACAAACGCCTGAGCACGGGTTGCGAGCTGTGGGAGAGCACCAGGCCTGCATCCCTCTCTCATCCGCCGCATCGCCCGTCTGATGTCCCCGGAGGAGGCGTGGGAGGGAGCTTCTTCTACCCTCCGGGGCCGACAGTGAGTCCGTGCTCGTCGTTCAGCCTGCAGGAGTCGGTGCTGGTCAGCCCCAGGTCCAGCTTCGCCTCCAGCACGGCCAGCGGCGGCGGAGGGGGGAGCCCCATGGGGAGCCGCTGCAGCAGCAACCGCACCAGCGGCATCAGCCTGGGCTACGACTCGCGTTACTCCGCCTCCGGAGGCCTCCCCCCGCAGCAGCAGTCCCCCTCCATGCAGACAGGTGGCTCTGCGCCTGGGTACGGCCCTGCAGGAAGGGCAGGGATAACTCCTGTGGAGGCCTGGACTCAGTACCTGGAGGGGGGCATGCGTCCAGGAGCCTATGACAGTCGCCACTCCTACCCACCTGCTGTTGGAAGTCCGGGGGCCGCGTGCTACCAGGGAGGCCCTGAGTGGTGGGATGAGCAGCAGGGGGGGGTTGGAGGCAAAGACGGGGTAGTGATGGGAGACAGGGCCCGGTACTCAGACCTGCCCGGCACCCGCTATCAGGAAGAGCTCACCCGACTACTCCTGAGAGATGCAGCGCTGGAGGGTGGGGGGCTCCTGGAGGGCCTGGTGCTGAAGGAGCAGTCAGCTGTCCTGAAAGCGACCGCATCTACACCAGGGCCCCCCTCGTCCGGAGGGCCCGTCAAACCTCAGGAGGATCCGGGGGTCGGAGCAGGGCGAGAGGTGGCGGAGAACCGGCAGGAGTACTTTGGTGAGATCCGTTTGTTTGTTTTTGTTTGTTTGTTTTTAACGTTCAGACTTTTCCGGCTCCACAACAGAAACAGGACGGCGAGGTAACGCGCAGCGAGGGTACGAGTTAAAGAGAGCTGTACTTAACACAAATTGTACAATCGCACACCAATTAGAGCCGGTGGCGTCACTCTTCATGCATGGCATCCCATGCATTCACAGCAGAGCGCTGGTCGACCTCAGCCTCACATCCCCCCTCAGCGTGTTATTACTGTCCTCTCTCTCTCTCTCTCTCTATCTCTCTCTCTCTCTCTCTCTCTCTCTCTCTCTCTCTGCCTGGTGTCAGATCACCGGTTGCTCTCCAAATGAAAGGCTTGCAGGGATGGATGGATGCAGGGATGGATGAATGGACAGATTAATAGTTCAAAGTGTGTATGGATGGATGGATGGTGCCGCGGAACCTGCAGAGACATGCAGGCGTGTAGCGTTCAAAGCTAAACGGAGGGGGGGGGGGCGGGGAGGGGGGGCTCAGACATCGCATACTGATCCAGACAAGTAGAAAGCAACACGTAGGCCGCACTTACACATGCACAGTCAGCGAGATGAACCCAACCCCAACAACATGTGCACGTCATCGTCATCCGGTCTCGCACCTGTACCTGTGTCCGAGACTCTGGACACAGTCAGCTGATGATGTCACATGGAGGCGTGCACGCACACACACACACACACACACAGGGGGATAATACAGTCAGTGTGTCCACATGGGCATTAAACGACACAAATTACATGGATTTGCGTAAACACAACTGTGACACAGAAGATGAGGGCTCAAGAGTTGTGTGTGTGTGTGCGTGTGTGTGTGTGTGTGCACGCAGGACAGGAGTGTGTTATGGTGGCTGTGTGACTTTGTGTGTGTATTGTGTCTCAGTGGCAGGGTGTGTTTCCACTGAGTGACTTAAGGCCTCAGTAACGCAGCGTGTGTGAGTCATGTGTGTGTGTGTGTGTGTGTGTGTGTGTGTGTAGTGCTGCGGCGGTGTGCGCAGGGGCGGGTGTGTGCTGCAGCCTGTTTGTTCTGCTCAGGTATGTGCGCCCGGAGGGGACATACAATACTGTACTCCTCTCAGCCATTAGGAAGGAATCAGAGGACGTGAGCCGTCAAGACCGACGCTCACAGCTCAGCTGACACACACACACACACACACACACACACACACACACCTCGACGACAACAACACGACGGAAACACACCTCTCGTGAAAAGAAAGTAGAAATGATAAATATTTCTGTCGGAATCAAGACACAGGAGAAGGGAATTCTTACTTCCCAAACACCCATAAATTTTCATTTACTGTCAAAAACGTAAAAAGAGGGAAAAACGTTCCTGGACTCCAAACCGACAATTTCCCAGCGTCTTCCCTCTGTGGCGGCTTCAGACTCTGTATTTAAGAAGTGACACAGTTTGAGTCCTGAGCCTCTGGTTTCGGGCTTTGGCCTGTTCCGGCACATCGCGGGGACGCTCCGGGATTGCAGCAGGAGCAGTGTCGGAATGCTGGATTTGTGCGGCGCGGCCACGTTAGACAGTGAACGAAAGAAAGACCCTTAAATAGATCACAGAAACATTTAGAGTGTGTGTGTGTGTGTGTGTGTGTGAGAAAGTGACATCATGCATTTGTTCCCTTCACTCAGATGGAGAGAAAATATCCTTTTCTCCTGTGTGATTTACTGCAGCTCCATGTTTCCTGGGGAAGTTCAGGTTCCTCACATGACGGGGAAAAAAAAAAAGTGGAATCTTGTCTAATCTCCAAATTGCGGGGTTCAAGGTGAAACTTAAAGGAACGTCCCCATTAAAACGCTCCAGAAGAAAGAGTCGTCTCTTTTTTTTTTTTTTTTCTGAAGCCGCTGCCAAAAACGTTAGATCCGGCGGAGTTTCCCTTTAATAACAGAGCTTTAGCGCAGACACTGGAGTGGTTGAGCAAACAGGCTGGCACGGGGAACCAGGTTTTAACTGTGTGAAAATCCCCTAGGTGGTGCGAACGAGAGGATTTACAAGTGTTGACACTTTGTGTGGCGTTGGATTTCAGGCACATCCTCCTGGAATGAGCCGTAAACGAAGTGTTAAGAGCCGCTGAGCGATTACACTCCACTAAATGCCTGTTTGTGTGTCCCCGTTTGTGCCGACAGGAACCTGTGTGAAGTGTGGGAAAGGTGTGTACGGGGCGGACAACGCCTGCCAGGCTCTGGACAACCTCTATCACACACGCTGCTTCACCTGTGTGTCCTGTGGTGAGTTGACCCCAAACATCCACACTATGATGATTTCAAGTATTCCCAGCTTTTATTCTGAAATCCAGCCACCGCCATGGCCGTTTCTTTATGACTGTGTGGATGTCTGTGTCCCTCTGCAGGACGCACCCTAAGAAACAAGGATTTCTACAATGTCAGTGGCTCTGTGTACTGTAAAGAGGATTACATGGTGAGAGCTGAGGTCAAGGCGTGTTTTGTCATCCACCGCGTGCGCGCACACACACACACACACACATAAAACCAGGGGATTGATTTTATTCTAATGCCTAATCTGTGTTTTATTTTTACAGTTTTCGGGATTCCAGGCTGCTGCTGAGAAGTGCAGTGTGTGTGGCCACCTTATTCTCGAACAGGTGAGGTGTGTGTGTGTGTGTGCGTGTGCGTGTGTGAGTGTGTGTGTGTGTGTGTGTGAGAACATGGCTTGTGAAGAGGTTCACAAATGCGTGAAACCACTTGGTCCTATATTATATTTAAAGCATAGTAATGTTTTGACCTTTAACCTCACGTAGTTCACTTACATCCTGTTCCCTAGAAAATCCTTTCACCCCCCCACCCAAACCCCTCTTTCCCAGAAGACAGAGAAATTTAGTGACTTTTTTTGTTTTTTTCCGGTGTTGGCGTCCCTCAGGGTTCCCACGGCAGATTTCAGTGGAATGTTTGCCTTGGGTTTCTGATGATAAATCACGACATAGGGCTCTGTACAATTTAGCTTAAAATGTTTTACCATATTTGAACCGCGTAATACCCATAATATAAACAGAGAGAGATACCACTGTGTGTGTGTGTGTGTGTGTGGGTGTGTGTGTGTGAATCACAGGCGTTATTCACTGCACAACATGAACAGTTTCATGCTCGGTCGCTGTGTTGGCGCGAGTTATACAATTTTACACGTAATGTGCAAACACAATAATATGAAACCAGTCATGGTATTTATTAGTACAATGATAAATTACAGAGGAAAAAATAAAAACAAACTATATAAAAATATATGTATACACATATTACACACACACACACATATACATATATTAGTTTCGACCAATTGCATGTGAAAATATATGAAAATGAAATAGTGTATTTTTGCTGTCCTTCATCCTCAGATCCTGCAGGCTCTTGGGAACTCGTACCACCCGGGCTGTTTCCGCTGCGTGGTGTGCTCCAAGGCTCTGGATGGGGTCCCTTTCACTGTGGACCAACACAGCAACATCTACTGCGTTGCAGACTACAACAAGTGAGTAAAAGTGGTAGTCTGTCTCCAACTCTAATGTGACGTTTTCCTTTTCTTTTTTTTTTAATATGTATCATTATTTACTGTAACTGCTGGTTTCTGTATATGTTAACCATTTCCTGTTGTCCTGCAGGACCTTTGCCCCCAAGTGTGCCGCCTGTTTACAACCCATCTTACCTGCTGAGGTGAGTACGTGTGCGTCCTACAGGCGCGCGATGCACACAAGTGTTTATTTTAAATATCAAACCGCAAGGGACCAAAACAAACGGCGGACGTCTCTGTTTTCATTCAGGGCAGTGAAGAGATCCTCAGGGTTGTGTCCATGAACAAGGACTATCACTTTGAGTGTTACCAGTGCGAGGTGAGCGCGGTTTATTGGTTAAGAAGCAGCTTTGTAGATGACATCACTTCCTGTGTGTATTTTGCCCTTATCTGCCTTTTTTTTTTTTTTTTTAAATAAATTCCAGGAGTGTGGAAAGCAGCTCTCCGATAAGCCCGGCTCACAGTGCTTCCCGCTGGACTCTCATCTCCTCTGCCACTCCTGTCACATGGGCAGAGTGTGCACCACACACAACATTCCCCCTCACAACACACACTGAACAGCACCTATGCAGCTACGGATGTGAGGGAAAACAGAGCTGGTCGCATGGCGCTGTCGTCGTGTCGTGCTTATTTGCTCCGTCGTTCTATTACTTTGACATGAAACTGCTGATTCACTTTGTGTCTTTGACTTGAATCAGGTACCTTTAGTCACACATACTGCCTGCTGTACTTCTTGTTCTGTTACTGTACCATAGTTATAAGGGAACGGGAACGGGAACGAAACTACTGCTTTTTTTTTAACCCCGACGTGGCTACTGTTTGCTGTAGAAGAACAAGGGATTTTGCTAAACTGTTTTTTATGCTCAACCAATTTGCACTTAAATTTGACTTTTACTGTAAGATTTGTAACGTGAATCTGTAAAATTTAGGGAAACCCAATTACTGCTATTTTTCTGTATGATGTAATAAATATTTTCATTCGTGTTCCGACAGCTGCAGACTTGTAGATGTACCATTGCATTCACGCGCCAGGTCATGATGCTATTTTGAGTAAAGGCAACAAAAAAAGAAAAAAATAATAATCTGATAACCAATTTAAATTTATTAATTTTTAACTTCTTGGTACATTCAGCACTTGCAGGAGAAAAAGCAACAAAATGAAACAGTTTGAATGTAAAACATGAAAATATTAAAACAGTAACCATGACTTGATTAGAGGATAAACTTTTCCTTTTTCCCTCCTTAAATATACTTATGATTGAAGAGTCATAGGGGGGATTTCCAAATGGAGGCATCAGTGCAGGGAAGGTCAGCTTCCTGTAATTGTTACAGAACAAAACTTCACTCGACTAGAATTCCATACCCTCCTTGTAAATCAACCACCAAAGACAAACCCAGGCATTTGCATGTCTCCTGCATCACCACAACATACACGACCACATCTCGTCCTATCGCACTTGTCTAGGTTAAAGTGTGGAGAGTTCAGTTATATCTCTGAGGGGAAATGAAGGTCATCACTCACACAAAACATCACCTGCTGAAGCACAACAACCCGACAAGGCAGACAAAAAATTAACACGATTCCATAAAAGTTGGACAAAAGAAAGATATCTTCACCGTGACAACAACAGCCTTTAAATCTAGTCATATTAAAAATTAAAAAGAGTGAAGACTGGAACACTAAAACCGATCCTCGAAAATATTTGAAGGTCAGGGATCTATTCTGGACTGCTTTTATTACAGGGCTCCGAGGAGGAAGGAACTGTGCACCCACAGAACTAAAATAAAAGAGGCGGGCTCCCAAACCTCAGTGGGACAAAATGCTGAGGCGAGCCAGAAAAACCACCGCCCTCTCAGCTTCTTTTCTTCAGCAGAGGATAATTAACAGCACTAAACAGAGGAGAGGAGAACGCTGCTCTCTACGGGAGGGGACTGAGATTTGCTTCTGGAAGACAAAGAGAAAAGACAGGGGGAGTAGGAGCTAGATAGACCGTTAATTTACTCAGAACTAAACATGTCATCAACATTTTCAGTGGAAATTGGAAAATGGACTTTAAGAATGTGGGGAAATGACAGAAGTGTTTGGAAGACAACGCTGGAATCAAGGTGGAGGAATTAAAGCGCAGTGGGGCAGGTCGTGAGGAGCAGACACAAGTCCTGTTAGAGGCTAAACAAATGCTTCCGGGTGGAAACACTTCCTTCCCAAGACTCTGTGTCTGCCATGTCCTCTGCCACACTGCTTCCCTCACTCTCTTCATCATTCCCAGCAGCTGCCCCCCCTCCCCCTCCCGTCAGCGGCGTCTGTCTCTCGGGTTGCTACGGCTACGAGAACGCCGCCCGCTGACAGCGCCTGCTGAAAGACGTCTAGGCCGGTGACCGCTGTCTCGCCTCTTGTCCCCCTCTCTGTCTCGTCCACGGTCCCGCTCTCTGTCTCCATTGGGTCCTCGTGCAGCTGCTCCACTGCTCCCCGTTACATCGCTCTCCTCCCGAACCTTCAGCCTCTCTTTCTTCTCCTCTTCCCGCTTCTTGTCCTCCTTCTCTTGCTGCTCCTTGCGCCTCTGTTCGCGCTCTTTCTGCCTCTCGGAGCGCTCCAAAAGCCTCTGTGTCGCCTGGTGGACGCAAAGCATCAAGTCAAACCTGCACCCAAACTCTTGGAAACAACAGTGAGACATAGTGTATAGGACCAACCTGCTCCTCTGTGAGGGGCAGCCAGTAGATACATGGAGCCGCTTTGGTCTTGAGGAACAAATCATCTAAAAGTTTGGCCGGTGGTTCATCTGCCTTCTCTGTCAGTGAAACAAAACAGCAGTATATGTAGATTACCATTCACCATATTCATCAGCCTCTTACACATTGCAACTGGTTCTCTGTCGTCTTTGTTTCTGGTTCTCTCCTTGTTCTCTTACCCTTCTTATCTGTCTTTCGCTCCTTGCTCTTTGCCCTGTCCCTTTTCCTCCGCTCTTTATCTCTGGATCGAGATCGGCGACCGTCCTCCCCAGGTCTCGCAAATTCCCGCACTTTATCCCGGTCCCATTCCCTCTCACCACGGGCCCGCTCCCGGCGCTCCATCTCTCTCTCCCGCTCTGCCCATAGGTCCCTCACTCCTGCCACTCCTCGTTCACGGTCTCGTTCATGCTCCTTGTCCCGTTCCCTCTCCCTGTCACGGTCTCGCTCAGGCATCAGTGGAGGTGGCCGGTTCTGAGGAGTGACTGGTTGGACAACATGGTCCTCCACTCTCTCTGGCTTCAGGACACCTTTGTGAAAGTCCAGCTGTAGATAAATGCAACAGGTGTTTATCTTTGATTGTAGGACAAACATTTCAAATAAAATTTAGAAAGACAATGCAGATGCATGAAACAACTTATGCAGAAAGTAATTTAGGAAATGCGACATGAAGCATTTCATTTAAATCAAAAAGATCATTCCAACATAACAACAAAGAAGCCATAAACAGATATATTTGACAGACAACATTTATTACCTCATCCTGTTCACAGAAGTTGACGCTGAGGACTTTGGGATTGCTTGAAGGCCATTTGACACCATTGATGGCTGCTCTGGTGGCCACTGCCTCCTCTGTCGTTGTATACTATGAGCACAGGAGACGATTAAGGATGTCAGAATGAAAAATACTTCTTAAGTGTAATCACATCCTAACCAACGCACATCACAAAGAACTGACTACTGCATGAAATAATAGCCACATGGAGGCAACTCCTCTCGCAACATTTCCCCTTATAAAACACCTCCAGCTCCCTGTACATTAAAACATGGTTGATTTATTATGACTCACTGTGACAAAGCAGTGAGACTTGATCTTGTCAATCCAAAATCCCTCTTCCACCATAGTGCCTGTCCGGCTCAGCAGCTCCTTCAGCTGTCCCAGAGTGAAGGGTCGCACCTTTGGCATAAGACAAGACAAACTATTACAATCACAGTAGAAGGGACATTCTCGTAGAGCTTGGGAAAATAGACTAAATAAACAATGTGTCTTAGCTGTACTAATTTTTTTTTTTATTCTTTAATGCTTCAGTATGTCAAACAGAGACATGTTCCTAATTAAACAGTGGTTCTGAAGATAAGCCCTTTTATTTTCAGCAACATGGTTGTTCCTCTGGTGCCACCCTCAGGCCAGACTTCACAAGCTACCTTTGCATTTAACATCCATTCAATCAGCCTATGCATTGTTTTGTAAAACAAAATAATGACCATTGCGGTTTTAATAACTTTCGTCTCTTATTTTTTGTGTAGATTCTGTGTTTTAGCATAAGATTTTGTTTGTCAGAGATTCGTGAGGCTGAAATGTAATGTCTTTGATCCATGTGAAACTGTAAATCTTAAAAGATTTAAAGAGTTAAAAAAATCTGCAAACGCTAGTCATTAAATGTGTAATGTCTTGTCGTAGTCTGTTTAGTCATGCACTGTGCCACAAACTGAAGGTGATGCTTGACTACAGCCATAATACCTGGGTAAGTGTTCCTGACTCTAATTATGGGTGTGATGGCGATACGGTTTCCATTGGCATCAACACAATATGCTTCATTCATATAAAAATGTGTATGGTGCATTTGGAAATGAAAGATTTTTCCATACAGCTGTTCCCCCCCATATAATTTTAGTTTGTGGGGAAAGTTGGAGGCTCCTGCTCTGCTCGAACAAGAATATAAAAGGATATTTCTGTGAATTCATTTTGACTTGCCAAACACAAGTTTCAATGACCTGAAATAAAAAAAGCACAACACTTTCTCACTAGGCTTTCTGTATTGTCGTATACTCAAGTTGCAAACCCACCAGGTTGGTCACATGGATGATATTTGAGATTTTGCCACAAGGTGGCGACGGCTGCTTAGCTGTGCGAACAGGGTCATCGATGGTGATGGACACGCCAGACTTCTGCTGACTGATGGAGCGACGCACAAGGGTGTCACTGGGTGTAACTGAGGGGGAAGACGGAGAAGTGAAACATGAAAACAATAGACAGGGGGTAAATTATGTGCCGCCTGAGGGATAATGGAAAAAAGTAGCAAGAATATTCGTAGCCAATAATTTACAGCAATTAAAAGCCCACAAACTTTTCAGTAAGGCACTTTACCTTTCTTTGCCTCTCCATCCAGCTTGACATGCATCTGTGATTCCGAGGCTTCCTCCGAAACACTGCTCTTCCTTTTGTCTCTGGAAGTCCTGCGCTGTTTTTCTCTCTCTGTTTTCTCCACTTCTTCCTTTTGATTTACCCGGCCATTTTCCTGACTGTCACCTGGGACGACCTGGAGATGAGGAGAGAGATGACAGATTAAAAAAACGCAAGTGTGACACAGTGAAAGATTTGGGGGATTTGTTCTTCAAATTAAACATAATAATAAATGACCTGTGTGACAGTGCGTCTGATCTTGAGTCCTTTGTCCTGGTCATTGCAGTTCTTGTCCATATTTTCCTCATCCCCAGAGAGCTGCAGCTCCTCTGGATGGAGGTCTACCACAGACTCCTGATTTATTTTAATCTCTGGGATCAAAGACTGGAGGATAAAAAAGCAGAGAAAATGTAGAAATAAAAAAGCTGAGATGACATTTTTAAAGCTTTAAAACTAGACACATTTTCACATTTTTTCAAGATCAGTACCTTTAGTGAGTCAGTGGTTATGCTGATCGATGGTTTCTTAGCAGTGACTGCTGTGCTGGAGCCCCACCGCCTCTTCCTCGCTGCTCCAGTTCCTGTTTCGGCCTCTCCTGGTCCTCCATCTGTGGTGGCTGGAGAAGTCTTAGTGCCTGCAGAGGAATTTTAAAAACATGTTTTACACAAAACAGGGAAATTTTCTCCTGGAGAGATAGATAATTTACTCTTCACAACAGTGATCAAATACTTAAGGCTAAATTAGTTTTGTTAAAGGTCAAAGTATATAATTCAAGTATTATCTTACAGAGATTACAAACAGAACAAGGACAAATCATATTCATGTAAAACAATGTTTAACGAGTTATTACTGTTATTAATTCTGAGCTATGTATTTAAGTTCTGTGCACAATACTTAACATGGCACTTATGAGTACAGTATTTAGTGAAGGATAAAAGCACCACACTGGATATGTGGCGCACATATTTAGCGAGACTGGGGCCCAAGGCCACAAACAAACAGTGTTGATACCGAAATAGATGGAAACACTGTGGCAGTCAATGTGTTTTAGACCAAAACAGCTCATCAATCATCGTCCAGTTCTTGTTTAAATACCACTTATGAATCCGTCTTTCAACGAGACCACTTCGGTGAAAAACTAGATTTTTCCTACGAGTATTACCTAATGCCTAATTTTCAGCAGGTCCACTCTGCGAACCACATTAATTGTTGAATTACATATGTCTTGAGACCTGTATTTTACAACAGTAAAAAATATATATATATATATCTATAGAGCATTTTTCGTTCTTGTTTCTTTTCCAAATCCTCATGAAAAAGGAAGCGATCCAGGAGTCGGGAGAAGATGTGAGTGGTATACTTACTGGTCAGGGATATCTTGCGCGCAGCAAAAGCCTTAGGAGTGGTGCTCTGGAAGGAGAGAGAGACAGAAAAAGAACATACAGAAACCCCAGGGGTGCGGGGTAGGATGAGAACCAGGAGTCCATACCCAAATAGGCATCAACAGAGAGGAGGTGAAAAAGGACAAGTGGAGGAGAGGGTATGGGGTGGGGATTTAAGTAACAGACGCCTGTAGGCTCCAATTATTTTTTTTGATTGATGGAGAAAGACTCCGGACACATTTCGGTCTTCCACCTCTGCTTCACTGACATTAATCAATACTCTTTTTACCCTTGTGTGTGTGTGTGTGAGGCAGACTCAGAGGACAAACTTAGTACATAATGTGCTTCAGGACATAAGTATCTCTCTGTGAAACTTAAACTGGACCATATTTTAATATGTATTTTTACAATATGGTAGATAAGAGTCTGTCTGTCTGTTTGAATGAATCCTATCACTTTACGTGACTGGTTGGGTCTATTTTCTCTGGCTGTAATTTACTATTTTTACCATAATGTTTTACTTTTAAAACATTATAGAAAAACGTGTTAATAGTTTATCTATTTCAGAACTAGCAGTTGTAACTGTCTATGAGCGGAGCTATTAGTATGCTAATAAAATCTGTGAAGCAGATGTGGAGAACTGATTGCTGAAGACTCGCAGCTCGTTCAGCAGTGCCATCGATTCTGCAGTTCAAATTCACCATTAAGATTCACCACATTTAACAACAGTAAACTGTAGATACACAGCGTGTTCAAATGTGTGATGCGCATTTTCAGCTTGGTGCCAAAATATCAATTTAAAACTGCAGTACATGTGACATTTAAAAGACTACTTAACTACAAAGAGGGAAAAAAATCCTCTTATTTACAAAAAAGATTAGAAGGGAAAAGGTTACACTTAATTATATCAATTAAACCATTTGACACCATTAAACCATTTGACACCTGATTCCTTACTGGCTTGACTATGGCCCAACCGCACGACAGTGTGTACTGTATCTAGGCAACAAGGATCCAATCAGGGAAGGCAGAGGAGTGAGGGCGGTACTCGATTTGAGTGTGCAGATTAGCCACCAGGCAGGAACTTATCACTGGATTGGACTTTTTCTTGAATGGGCCTGGGGAGAGCTTTGACTGCTGATCAGAGAGTTGTGTTAAAGTCTTTTGGAAAGCCAGGAACTGGATTCTGACGAGGGTCGAGGCAACATATACTTTGAGTCCATGATCTGTGAGGTACATTCCACAAGTGAAAAAAAATCCATTGGCATGAATGTACTGTCTTTACGTGTCAAAGGTGTCCACGTTCTCCGATATGCAGTCCTGAAAGTCTCTGACACTTGAGTGAACATCTTGACTCTGAGATGTCAAGATGTTGTCCCGTGTTGCGTTTTCAAAAGTTCAGCACAGGAGTAAGGTCCATCTTTATGAAAACAGAAAAACAATCCAGGGACAATTTCAATTTGTTATAGTCCAGAAAAGTAGTCAAAAAGAAATGGTGTGATTGCCTCAGCTCACACATGTAGTCATTTGAGATACAGGGGCCAGGTTGTGGGTGTAGTGAAGAAACAGAGTCATAAATGTATAAATAACAGCACCGACCACAATCTGCCAGGTCCAAGGCACAGGGAGTGCAGCTTGATTTCATGGTGAAAAATCCAGAGTCACACTTGTGTTCACCAGTGTGACTGTTGTGACCCCACAATGCATAACGTGTGTCATTTTATATTGTCCTTCAATCGTCTGCTGCGATGGAGCTTGTGCAGGGAAACAGTTTTTGTCATCACATTGAGAATGGTGTGAGATGACGGTGATTTAAATGCACAGTCAATCGGAGGATTTCACTTGTACAGATGTATGAAAATCCTTCTCGTGGTAGAAAATGACAGCCTTAAAACTCAACCAATAATACTGTTCCAGGTATATTGAAAGGTGTGAGTCAAAGTCCTCATCGTCATATTACATCCTGAGACGCGTCTTATCCAAGAAAAGTCCCACAAACATCTGTTCCAAGCAGATCATAATTTTATTAGCTCCACTTGGGTGTGTTCTCAAATTGTAGACCTCCAAAAACATACGGGTTGCTCCACCCCACAAGCAGGGGGCAGCGTGGGGTTAAATAAAACTGGAGAGCCAAAGAGTTTTGTCTTTTTTCTGTGCAGCATTTGTCTTTTGGAGGACACAGGCATGGATGCTGGAGGACGACACTTGCGAGGAGACTGTGCAAATCTTTAAAATGGCAGATGGGAAAGGTGGGGAGAGTGGGAGTTGCTACAGTGTGTTAGACACACTCCCATTCTCCTACCCCATCATCCATCACCACCAAACAGTACAGTGCAGTTCAGTCCGGTTCAGATCAGTGAGCGGGATTTCACCCACTGAGGCTAGGTTACCATGACAACTGTGTGCTGCTGCAGTTACCATGGCTGCCACTGCTGTCGGTGGTGATCTGATGCAGGATCCAGATTCCTGCTGTATCAGCGCATCACTGGAGGGCTACAGGGGAGGCCTTGCAGGCTCAGGTTTTACTCAGTGCCATATGGTTGCAGACTCTGGGCCTAACTCAGGTGCCAGCGACGCACTTTGGCATAGCGGGACAGTTGTAGGAGTAGGAGGAGGAGTGGAGGAGGTGTTGGTGGTGGTGGTAGTAGTAGTACGCAGCAGATACCATTAGGGGCAATGGAAGAGGCATGGGAACCTTCGTAACAAAGCAATCAATGGGGGTTTAAACAGCAATCACACCATAAATACACATAGTGAGAGAGAAGCGTTCATAATGGGATATAGAGACGAAAGATGGAGAATAAGGGTACAAATAGGGGAAGACACAGAGCAAGAAAAAAAGAGAGAACGGCAATGTGAAAAGAGAAGGCAAGAGAGCAGGGGGAATGAAAAGAGGGTGTGAAGGGAACAGCAGAAACAAGCCCTGATGCATCTCTACACACGTTGTCATGTCCATTACTCATGCAGACCCAAGGGGGAAATAAAAACACAGACACACACACAGTGAAAAAGACACATGCTGATAATATCAACAGCAGAGAGGGCAACATTAATTTAGGAAGGAGGTGCCATGACTGCATATGTGCTGGTTTATATCTTGCGCTGCTCTTCACCTGGTTTCAAGTATTTATCTGGCAAAATGTGCTTGGTCACATGAGGCAAACACAGCAAAAATACCAATCAACACAAATTAACGGGGCTTTAACTGTTTGGAATACAAACTGTGTATATTCCTGATTAAAATGTGCAAATGGTAAAACAAAACGCAATGCATTGACAAGAAGATAAAGAAAAACTCTCTTGCAGGCTCAATGCTCTGTCAATACTGCCAGATGCATGATAAAAACTAAAGGCATTAGGCAACCACAGACCATTAACATTGATAGATAACTGGTGTGTCAAGGCTCTTTTCACTCACCCTCACTACCTCCCTAACACACATTAAGAACAGTCATTTGAGGGGCATCCACTCTCCGGAGCGTGAGCATCTAATTCAACACTCTATTAACCGTTATTTGCATTTTAGCAGGATCAGCACTTAACACCCTTCTATAAGGAGCAGCCAGATCATGGACACGTGTGCGAGATCATCAAAGTGAAGGGGCTAGTTATGAAATATTAGTTGCATTGAACACAGATGAGAGGATTAGTACATTCCTATTTACTTCAGGACCCAACTCCAACTCAACCCATTTGATCATCTGTGATCAGTTATATACTCCTCTAAATGAACAATATGTTGAGGATTTAAAAAGGCAATAATGACTGTTGTAACATGAGGGTTGTGTTGGTTTTGTGTGGCCCTCTGAACTTGACGTGCTTTTATGTAGATGAGGATGCAGGTTAGTGGAGGACAGAACAAAGGCCTTGGCACCCCCACCCTCCCAGTGACCTTACCTCCTCCATGCGGTTCTCGCTGTTCTCTGGCTGAGCCCCAGACGCTGGCTGTTCAGCCGTGGAGCTCTCCGTGTCTGGCTCCACCTCTGTGACAGAGGCTGCGCTGGGCTCTGACACCTCCCTGCAGAAATAAGAAAACAGCAAGGTGCATTGTGAAAAAGTGAAGAAGGTTTTGGGTCTGTGTCCTGTACAAGCTCAGCCTCTGAGACTGCGTAGTGTGAGGAAACGAAACAATGTGTAGGACAAGCCAGAAACGCTGAAAGAGTCAGAGGAAGGGCACTGGAGGTCAGTGATCTAGGTCACTATTGCTATAAATAACTCACCAGTTAAATTTCACTGTTTGAGTTAGACCCCACAAATTATGGATGTTATGTATAAGAGAGAAAATTCAAGGTTATCATCATCGTATTTATAGGAAGCCCCCGTTAGCTTCCGCTGCCAGCATTATCCGAAGCCTCGTCTACTGCCTCCACGTGACGACACATGCATCATGGCAGCACTCTGTAGGTGGGAGGATCACATCCTCCAGCATCCCACTCTGCAATAAAGTGCATTACCCACTAATGTTCCATTCACTGCCTGGTTCTCTGCACTATACACACACAACATGCTGATAATACATTTTCCTTTTTTATCTCGCAAACTACCAGAGACTCACACAGCCAGCTCAGAGAGCCGAAGCTTAAATTTCTAAAAACTCTGTGATGTGTCACTCTGCTCTGGCTCTTTGAGATGAGGATCTGTGTAAGAGGAGCCCATTCAACCTCGTTCTCTAGAGATTAGTCACGGGAAGGAGTGTATGCAGGACGGCAGCTTCTTCCCCTCCTCAAGCCACACAGATTCTTTTTAACCCTTGGTATGGATGTCTGCGTTTGTGTGTGTGGCTCTTTGGCAAGGCCATAGGCACACCTGTGCCGGCTATGAAAGGAGACAGATGTCAGATAGAAATACAATCCCTTACAACCAGAAGAGGAGGAAAGGCCGGACCAAGATGATAAAATGATTACTGAACAAAAAGCAAAACAATTACTTGCTTTACATTCACACAAAGTGATAAGTTCAGTATGACCGAAGAAACCAATTGACATGTATTGGAGAACCCACATCCTAATCAACAAGCTGATCACATCATACATGTAATCAACCCCCCGTGAACAAGACTGTATCTACTGATGCCAGCTGGGAGAATCATATCACACCATAAGGGTCCATTCACACTGACTGTACAGCTAACAGATGTCTGCTTTAATGATCTCCCTCGACAACAGTGAGGTCATCAACAGCCACACAAATCCAAAAATACAAACACTCAGTGGGCAAGACAACAAGATGCAGAACGGTGTGGCTATGAATGAGCCCTAAATGGACTTCAAAATTGTGCAATTTTCGTAACACAATTAGAAATTTGATGTCCCAGCAAATGAAAGAAATCCTTGTCTTCAGGCAACCTGGCATGACTCAGTGATAAGATAAAGAAAAATATCACTGCCCACATGTTTCTCTGCAACGCTTGTGAAATCTGAGACATTATTAGTTCATCAATATGTTACTTCACCGAAAAGCTATTTTAGGCAGTGACCCCCCCACTCCAAGCAAACTCCCTGCTCCTTCACCCAACAATAGGCTCAGCTCGTCCCCACCCCCGGTCCTCCTCACATAGACGAACATGTAACACGCTAATAACCGGGACAATGTGAACGAATAACATGAAATCTAAAGGGCTGTTGCGAGTTAGCAAGCAGTCTAAACACACAGCTAGCTTCTCGGGAGGAGACAATAAGACGAGGCCATATAGGTTAAATGTATTCCCGGCACACTGAAGCCTCGGGTCGCCCTCTAGCTCACTCTTACCCGTTTTTGTTTCCTTCAGACAGCATAATGACCGGCCTGTAAGAGGAAACCTCCGGGAGTCAAGACCAACCCTCACGTGGTGGCGTTCAACTCCGCTCAGATGTGGTTGAAACCGGGGAGGCGAAATAAAAAAAAAAATACCGGTCGCGGTTGTTTCTACCTCTGATTAGCTGCACACTGCGTCGGTATCAGGGATGCAACGCATGCATGACGGCCATGTTGGCTCGAAAGACCTGTGTCAATTTACCGGAGTAGGAAAAAAAATGCTTTCCGGTCAATGGATTTCAAAACAAAAGCCCTGCTAAACGCCAAAATCTGACGCATTCCAAAAAAATATTACCGTAAAACAACCTGCTGCTTGCAACATAAGCAAATCACACGAAAATGGCAGCAGATGGGGGCGATGAAACGCAGCGGAAAGGACCGGAGAAGCAGCGGCAAGCACACCGGTTGAGAGGCTGCCCTGAGAGCGCCTGACGAGAAATACACGCTGCTATAATTAGCACCACCGTGAGTGGGTGGGTGTTTACAATCGACTGGGGTTTAAAGCATCATGCATTCCTGGATGAGCGATTGGTATGAGTCAGACACACACCTGCCTGTAGTTATAATTGTACATGTAATTAAGAAATGACTTTAATAACATAACACATTAGCTGACATTCGTTGACATGTAGCTTCAGAAGATAAACGTCCTCAGATTTTTCAAGGTTGACTTCATGTCTGGTGTTGCTGGAATATTTCTATTAAAAAATACACACTGTTTAGCCAGTTTCCTGAGTCCCATAATTAATATAAGCAAACCAGACAGTCATTATCATAGAGGGCATTTTTCAGTGACCAATACCAATGATTTAATTGTAAAGGTGCTTCAATGTTTTAGAAGTATTGACTCCTAGTAATAGGACTTAATTTAAGATTGAACTACATTATTCTAAACTGTTTAAACTACATTTCACATTATCTGTATTTTAATTAGTCACTGACCTTTTTGAGAGGTGGTATTTCTCTGCGACTTTGCTCAGGTTGGTCTTTTTCTCTTCTTTGTCCTCTTGTCCTACCTTCTGTGAAATTATTTAAAGTACAAACAATAAAAGGCAAATAGCAAAATGCCCAACATATATTAGCTTAACATGCATGTTAATACAAGACATGAAGGGCATGTTTTCTTTAAAAGACCATTATATGGCTGAAAAACATAAAATAAACATTTTTTATTGGAAAAAAATCGATCTTCTGCTAGAACTTACTGAGGGACTCCTCTGTGATGCTGTATAGCATAATGTTCACCACAAATATTTCCTCTAAATATTTAAACACCTACAACAGTCTGAACACTGACCTTCAGTTGCCTGGAATGGAGGGGTTTATCCCTGGAGGAGGAGGACGATTGTGATGAGTGTGAAGAGGAATCTGATCCGGAGTCAGAATCTGATGAAGAACCTGAATCTTGTGATTTAGTCACAACCTTCCTGGCTTTAGCTGCCAGATGTTTCTTGTCCTGGTCTTCCTTTTGTCGTTTCTCCTCTCTTCTCTTCTTGTCATCTTGGCGTTTTCCCTCTTGTTCACGCTCTTTCTCTTCCATTCGTTTTCTCTCCTCCTTTTCTTCGTCCATTGATTTCTTCTCTCTCTCCTGTTCTGATGCTTTACGCCTTTCTCTCTCTTGCTCATTCTGCTGTTCTTGCTCCTTCTCCTTCTTAAATTGTGACTCTTTGTCATTTTCTCTGTTCTCTTGTGTCTTTCTCTCCTTTTTTTTCAGAGGAGATTTACTGGATGACCCTGCAGCAGAGCAAGCTGTATCTTCTGACATTTTAGCTGATTCATGAAAAGCCCCCTCTGACTCCATCTTGTGTACAAGCAGAGAAAGGGGTCCTGGCCTACACTTCACAGGAGGCTCAGGGCTGCTGGACCGAGAGCTTGAGTCAGAGTCTTGCCTCTGCATCAAAGGAGGTGGAAAAGATGCCATTCTTGGGCCAGGCACAGGGACTTCTCCCTCCTGGTGTTCTGGGTCTGGTGGACTCTGCTTGGGAGTGTCAGGTAGGGGAAACAGGTCTGGGGGTGGAGATGGAGGAGGTGTGGGGTGGCGCAGCTGCATGGGGGTGTGATGTACCTGTGGTGGTGGGATGTGCTGTGGAGGCTGAAGCTTGCGTTTTGACCTCGCACTTGCCGATGGGACATTCGGGGGCATCTGCTGCGGCTGGGGAGGGACCCTGTTGCCCTTTCTTGCTTTGCCAGGACCAGGTCCCCAGTCCTCATCATCATCACGCTCATCATCACCATCATCGTCGTCACTATCCTTATAGACGTTACTTCCTGCTGATACTCCAGCAGATCGGCTAAGGTGGAGAACAGGATGGGCAGATCCCGGCTCACTCGGGGCGGTGCCCTCCTTCTCTTGGGCTCGAGGCATAGCAGGGGGCAGCCCCTGGTGATCAGGCTTACCCAGGACACGCACTGACAAAGAAGCTACAGCACGGGGAGGTGAGGGGACTGGTGGCTCCTTATGTCCCATGGCTCGTTGCATCCTTGCTCCTGGAGCCTCAGGCGATTCCTGGCAGTGAAGGGCACTGGGGCCCATATCAGAGCTGTATGAAATCATTCCATGACCCACCAAAGCACCTCCACCTCTCTCCTCTGCCCTGCTCAGTGTGGACTGAGATGGTTTGGGGCAATGCTGCTGGACACAAATTGTTACATGATATTACAAAGATATTTGTGGCATTTACTGTATAAGCTCATAATTCACCAATGAATAACAACACTTGTATGTCTTGTTTAGTGGGATAAATCTTTTATTTTGCTTATTAAGCTTATCTTGTGCTATTTCTTACCTTGTCAGACACACAAGAAGAGCTCTCATTGTCTTCTGAGTGCTCTTCATCTTCCTCTGGCACTGCTGGGCTTTCTGTCAAAGAGGCGCACAGGGAAGTGGTGAAGGGTCAGTACCAAAATTGGGATTAAAAATTAATTAGACACACAGATTAAATCCAAAAACAATCATCTACAAGCCTTTATTTAATAATCCAATGAGCAAGCTATCTGTTAAGAGTCTGTTTACTCATACATACATTATTCACATACAGAGCCTGGAGACCTAATGTTTGATTTGTGATCATGTGTGTCTTGTTATACCATCAGCGTCTTTCTCTTGCTGGGCCTCTCTCTCAAGTCTCTGGCGAAGGAGTTCCTGCTGCTTAGCCAGGTACTGTTTGATGAAGCTATTCTGGCACATCTCCTCCCCAATCTGTAACACAGAGTAGAACTAAAAATCAGGACTTTGAAATGACATCACACAGAACACACGTGTTATTAAAAGTTCAACACAGCAACCCATCATCAACCATCTCTTCTTACCTGAGAGTTGGGCTGCAGTCCACTGTGCGAGGAGGACGACTTCTGTAGGTTCTCCAGCATAAGAGCCTGTTGGGATGATTAAGGAGAATTATTTACGATGTAAAATGTAACTACATACTATTATCATGCATTATTTAGATAATTACCCTCACCAAAAATAATTACAATATCCAATGTAAAAGCATGTAAACACCTCGTTATCAGATAGAAAAACTGATATGCACTCTAACACACAATATCATCGGTATGAATTTGCACAGTTGTAATGATATTGTCCTGAAATTTGTAACTCGTGATATCAAACAGCATGTAACATGTACATGTAACATATTTGGGATAATACTGTATGTTGTTGTGAAATATGGCTTGATACAGTGGTACATTCTGATGTTATTATGCTATCCTTTAAAAAGTTGAGGTGATGTCCACTCTACTCTTACTTAGCATTTGAATCCTCTCAATCTAACTGTGCTTTCTGTGTTCACAGTCCACAACCACTTGTGTTGGTATTTGACTACTTTTAAACAAAACAGATCTTTGAGGAGCCATTTTTTACCCACTTGAACATTTACCCACTCATTGCTAACAACATGGAGGGGCACTAATACTTTAATCTAGGAAGGTGAATTGTAAACAAACATTAGAATGTATATGCATATACTGTATATGTGTGTGTTGCAGGGGCTCATGAAATCTTGGCATTTCTTAAATCCTGGACACGGACCTGAACCCGAATATTTATGAGCTGAAAGTGTTGTCCGAAACAACAACGGCGCCATGACAGATTTCCTTATAATGACCATAAACAGAACAGCAACGACGACTCGTCGCTACGTGTTTACATCGCAAGGCGCGCCCCCGCGACTCCAATCTGCACACACGCACGGGCTCAGCCGTGTTGCGCGCACCGTGTGCGGCTTAGGCCTCGACTTGACAGGTGCACACTTCAACTGTGTGCAACACGACGCGCTGCGAGTTGGGGGCCATTAAGCGGGGCAGTCGGTGGGCAGATAGTTTCTCCGGACTGTCAGTGACGAACAACCGACAACAAAGACTGTCGTTCATGCGTAACAGCGGATACAAGGCGGTTTACGTCTTCCCGCTTCCGAGTCCACACACCGTTACGGCCTCTATGTTCGCCCCCCTCCGTCTCTCCGCCTACTAACTTAGCCCGACTCAACACGGGCGACAACAACAAAGTAAACTTACCCCCTTCAGCCGCTTGATGAGTGTGTTTTTCTGGCCGCTTTTGGGCAGGTTTCTCTGCTCCAGCGCGGCTTTTAAATCCGCGACTCGGAGCGAATGTAGAGGTTTTCCGTCAAGCGTTATATCCTCGTCCGCCATTTTGCTCCCTCCGCTTGTCCAAACTCCGACAAGCGTCGCTACGGCTGCTTCCCGACGTCACTGCTCGGCAGTTTCCGGAAGCGTTCGGCTTCTCCGAATCACCCCGCAGACATGTTATGACAAACTTTATTCAAACTTCGATTCGATTTCCTCCCGCTGAAGTGGCTTTATTAGCAAATTTAAATCAAAACGTGAAGCAGTTTCTTGCAAATAAAATAAATTAGATTTGAACACAAAATCAATTATAATCCAAACACATTTGTTTAATAGTAAAAAAAGTTGCATTTGTGCATTCTGACCAGGAAAATAAGACAGACACCTAATGTAGTGTAATGTAAATAAGTTTAGGAAGTCAAGGATTCGTTTCTATAATTGTGTTCCACGTTGTGTAAATAAAAGACTTTGTACAAAACACAATACAGTCATATCTTCAAACTGTTTTTCCAAGAGAAACGTGTTTTTGTTCAAGGTTAATCACCTAAAATCACCCTGGTGGATGATGTGCATATACAAAGTTAAAGCAGGTTAAAGCCATGCAAATTGCGAAGCAAGAACATAAACATGATCGTGGTAAATATACAGGCTAAAGGTTAAGAGCCGATTATGCTCTCTTCAAACGTTATTGTCGCAGATACTCATTAAGCAACACTTCAAATCTCCACAAGGTGGCGCTGCAGACGAGATGATGCAACAGGAAGAAAGGATGATTTCAAAGCAATCACCCAACTGTTAAAAACATACAATGCCCTTTGATGATACTGATTTGGTAACTTGGGTTTAAAAATATGATTTACAGATGCAAAAAAAAATTAAACTATGTAATTTTGAAGCACACACAGAGGAAGTATTATGACCACGTGTTTACACGGGTCAGATTTGTAGTGTAAGCGTGTAGTGCAACACAACAGAACAACAAAACTAGTATGAATGAAAATTGAAAAAGATCAACAGCAAGTCTGAGATGCAAGTGATTCAAAATGTAGAATTCACTGCTATCAAATCAGAAAATTGTCTGTGCTTCATTTCACTGTTAATCCTGAGGCTGGGACTTAGGATTGCTATCATTAAAACAATATGAATTAGTTTTTTAATACTGATAAATGTGTTGTTATAACATATGCAAAATTATGTTGAATCATCAATCTGATATTCAGTACAGTGAAGTGCATTATTGTATATATTAGGTATAATAACCAGCCTTAGCTTCTACTGTGCTCCCCTACAATAAGGTTGCAGACATCAAGCCACGAAAGATGGTGCATTGTTGTCAACCATCTTATGGGAGATGACAATAAAGTCAACCAAACATAATCATGCAAATCAAAACAGAACATGTCAGGACTGGAAACCTTAGTCAACAGGTTTCTTTTCCTCTGCCAGAATATCACACGACTGTGGGAAAGAACAGGATTACACAATATCCCACCTTCCTACACCTTTGTTTCTGCTCAGCTGTTGTTTTAATTGTTGATATAATCTCTGCCTGGTGAGATATGAGTGGAAGCTTTACAGTGGATAATGTTTTCTTGCTCGTGGAAATTGATGCTACACAATCACACCACACACTTGCGCAAATTATGAAGGGAGGTCAGGGAAACTTCCCATCCCTAACCCTATTTTTTCCACAGAAAGCCCCCAATACTTGCCATGCTGCCTCAACAGTTTCAGAATAAAGAGTCACAAAAGGCCTTTCAGGTATCACAGGAAAAAAGTAGGCCACAACCAGGATGTAAGGCCTCCTTCTGTGCTATTTTTGGAATAGGGGGATGGCTAAATAAATAAAGGAAGGAAGGAAAAATGGCTATCATGTGAAGTACAGCAAACATAATAAGTAAAGCTCCCAAAATAAGCAGTCCGCACGGACAATCAAAGCCACAGAAAAGCTTGAAATATTCAATAAGTTAACACTCAAAAAGACAAGTGTGCTCACCATCAAAGCACAGAGGTCAGTATATAAACAAAGGGAAACCCAGCACACAGTTGGAGGACGGGACCAGCACAATCAAAAAAACCAGCTTAGTAACAGCTGCAGCGAGGCTAAACTTATTTCAGGATCCAACTTCACTTGCTTCAATCCCATTCAAAGGAAACGTACTGAAAGTGTCTACCAACAAATAAGGCATTTCAGAGAGGGTAAACAGATGTGTAGTGTATTCAAAATTTTGAGCCAAGTAATATGAAATATCAAGATGATATTTCTGCAAGTCGCTGGAGAAGAGTGGAGAAGCCAGCGGCTTGCTGGGAGAGCTCAGCAACACGGTCCACCATCTCCTGGGTGGCAGATACAGAGGGGTAGTTTTGTGCAGCGCTCTTTGTTGCCACCACAACTGCCTTCAAGGCCTGGCAGAGTCGTCCCCCCGAGGTAGTAATCTGATGCATGGAAAAGGAACAGCTGTTAGACATAAATTTCATGTTTTTAAACTTAGTTTTGTGAATTATCAGCTCGTTACAGCACCTTGGCCCGGAGGTCGGTGGAGGTGAGAAGGCGAGATAGTGTGTCCCCAATAAACACCAGTTTATGGGCAGTCACTATGAGACTCTTCCCTCTTGCAACAAAGATGCGCGGAGGCTGGTTCCCCTGCACGCTGCTGAAGAGCACGTCAATGGCGCCTGCCAGGCAAGAGAGGTGAGCGAGGCTCTGAGAGGAGTAAAAGGACAGCAACTCAGAGTCCTCCAGCGAGAGGGACACCGGCAGAGGAGGGGATGGGGTCAGCTGCAAAGGAAAATATGATACAAGTCAAAAATCACACAGAAGTGTCACCAACATTCATTTATTACGGAAATGAATACAAGCACACAAGCACGTAGTACGTCAGCAAAGGGCTCTGCTGAAAGAATGACTGTGCTTTTCTGTCACTCGTTGTCCTGCAGCCTCAATTCAATGTAAGGCAATATTGTTTAGATAAACAAGTGATGTCTTGTGTCCGTGCACGCAAGGAATCATGCACGCAAAAGAAAATGCAGACAGAGTGATAATATGACCTCAGTCCGAGGCAGCAGAGGAAAGAAATGACTTAAGGAGATAAAGTAAGCTCTGATACGATAAATATCTTCTGTCCAGCTCCAAGCTGTGTACAGACTTATGAGTCAGAGTTTGGCGACGCTGGGTAAACATGGTGAGTATAGAGTTAAGAGGAGAGATTAATTTAGACGAGTCAAGAGCCAGAGAGGAGGATTAATGAGTCACACTGCTCATTAGTAAACAGGGAGCACTGTGAATGCATGGTGATCACAGACAATGACTTGTCTGTAACTTCTTGCAAAAGTGATTAAATTATTATTTTTTTTAAAAACCTTGGACGACAGGCCATTCACTGATGTGGAGAGTATTATTTAAGTGAAAGTAAAAATGCAGAGGAAAAGACTCACCCTTGGCTCTGCGGTGATTGTTTGTCCATTTTGAGCTAAGACATCAGGAGGTGGCTCAGGTTTTCCCTAATGTAGGAAGGAGAGAACAGTCAGGTGTATGTTTACGTGCACATTTGCAGTCAACATTCTGTTGTATTGTCATAATAAAATCCCAAAGAACATAAATCAATAGTTAAAAACAGGTACAGATATGTCGACACATAAAACTTCAGAAAATAGAAACGTAAATTCACATCAACATAAAAACTGACCTGTAGTTTGACATATCCAACGCTGTCTCCAGTAGGTACTGGTGCAGGGATGGGAGTCAAGCCGATCCCAGCATATTCATTACTGGGATCATCTTCTCCATCAACAGGGCCCACTGTGAGAGTTACAGAGGATGGCACAGGAGGCAAGGGGAAAGCAGGCTGAGGGGTTGGAGGCAGGGGCCTCTCCTGGATCCAGCTGCCTTTACGAGAACCCATCCCTCCTCCAGATGACTTCCCATCAGGCACTGGGAGAGCGGGCAACGGCCTGCGGGACAAGGATTCTTGGGAAGGCAGACGAGGTCGGCCCTGAGCCTGCAAAAGGAGGGCGCTTTCCTCAAGGGACCTCTGGACCAGTGACAAGAGCCCCTCAGAGGGAGGAGCATTGCCAATAGCGGATAATGCCGGCAGCAGATCTGAGAGTCGAGCCCATGCCTGCTGAAGAGGTGGTGGCGGATCCCCTGAATGACTGGCTTTCCAGGTGGACAGGATTTCAGCCAATGAGGTGGCCAGGTCTCGTGATGATAAAGTAGAGGCTGAGCCCGTGACTGTGCTATGCAGTGAGTGGACAAGGCTGGAAAGCGAAGCTCTCCACTGCACATCACCCGAACCATTACTAGAACAAGACAGACGGCGAGTTGAGGTGGAGGAGGACGAGGAAGAGTGAGGGAGGACTTCGATAGTCAGGGCAGGCATGTCATAGATGCCGCAGTCAGTCTCAGAAGAGTCTCGATTATGATCTCCACCGCTGGCCCGTTTCTCAGGTCCAGGGACACAATAGACTTGTCCAGTGTGGGCCACATCCTCACCGGAGAGGCTGGTGGTGGATTCTCCTGGTCCGAGGGGAACGCCCGGAAGTGTGGGAACACTGTAGACGTCATCATCAGCTTCGTCAGGCTGGAGGTCTAATGTCGACACATTCAGAGTGATGGTGGGAACGTCGTAGACCTATAATTTGAAAATGGAAAATTGTGCAGTTGATGTCAACTTCACTGGCTAATAAACAAGAAACACAGCATGATATATGTACTGAAACGGGCGATCGGAGTGGAGCTGGAGTGGTGAAACCAACTGAAATCTGAAGTAGATGCAACAAAGAGTCCCAGACCACTAATGGCAGAGACAGACATTTGGAGCATCTGACATCAGAGAGTTAAGGCAGGGAGCCTGCAGTCCACAGAGCAGTAATTGCAGGCAAGGAGGAAAAAATAATCCAACAACTGGCAGACATGTTCGAGTAACATTAAAGGGGAACCCACTGGGGGTAGGGTGGTGGTTCGGCCTTGGCATGGCCCTGACAGATGGGTGTGTGCCTGGGAGAAAATAGAAGCAGCACTTGGACTGGATAGACAGGCTCCCACTGCAGACTGAGACAGGTGTGGCCTCGCCTTCAAGGGGGGCAGGGAGACACACTGATACTGGAATGTGGGAAAAATTGTCACAGGGTATTTGATAGTCATCCGTTGTTGCTGAACGGCTTCACTTGTACAGACATGTATTTAACACGCCAGTGTGCCAGGTCCCAGTTATTCCTTGTGAAGTTTACATTGATTAGCCTCAATGTCAAAACAGGAAAATGTTTTTTGGATGTTATTAATAATACCTGTTGTAAAAGATTTCACCATGAACCATGAGTCATGTGATTTAATATCTTATTTCACAGTTTCGGGTGTTGAGGCTTGAATGAGTCAAAAAAAAAAAATCCCCTAAGATTATTTTTGATACAATAGGTCTGAAAGGAAGTTCAGTAAAAAAAAAAAATTAAAATGATTTTTTTTTACCTCTGTTTCAGAGTCGGCTTGTGGTGGGACACTTCGAGGGGTGTCATAAATGCCATCATTATCACCATCAAGGGCAGATGGAACTTGACACTGCCATCTGCCACTAGGAGGAGTATCATACACCTATAAAGTAAACAAATAAACAACACCAAATTATGACCCTTGACCTCAGTCAACGGCAAAGTTGATGTAACATGGGGGTGTAACACATGCACATTTACTCTGCTGACAAACTCATTTTCGGAGCAATTAAAAATATGTATTATAAACCGACAAACGAAACATTTTTTCCAGGCAGAAGTGTTTTCAGAAAATGAAGTAGATTCAATACCTGTTCAACCGCAGAATCTGGACAATCGTGAGTTTCGCCATTTTTGTTGTTCACACTGCTGCTTTTCTCCAGCCCATTATTTATCCTTTCATCCTTACACTGAGGAGTTTCCTTCAGCTTGTCCTGCTGCAGGCCTGCAGAAGTGGCCTGCGTGGCGGGTTTGGGGACAGAGTTAGAATCAGCTGATGCTGGCGCTGCATGTTGTGCATCTTTCCTGGTGACTCCCCTCACCGGAGGTGCTGGTGGAGGAGGCTTGCGGGCAAAGTTTGGTGACCCAGGAACCCTGACCTGCCCTGCTCTGACCAGCAAAGGAGATCCTCGCTGACAGGCGAGGCCAGGTTTACCCCTGGCAACAGCAGGGTTTGGTGAAACTCCCTTAGGTCTGGGAGATGCTTGTGCAGGGGATAACTGAGATGGGTGCTGGTGGGCCAAAACAATGGCTGCAGTCCGGTGTAGACTTGCTCCCACAGGGGTGGGTGTTTGATACATCCCAGGTGTGTCCTGATTTACTTTGGACTGGGGTGTACTGGTTGTCCCATTGACTATCAAGGAGCCATTGGAGCAAACTGTTGTAGCAATAACTCCTCCTATGGGGGACTGGTAAACATTTTCACCTGCAAGTGGAGTACCTTTGGGTACCAAGTAACAGTCATCCGACTCTCCTGTTGTTAGTGTGTCTCTAGGGACTAGATAAGTAGTGTCCTGTGGCTCATCAGCTGCCCTTGGTGCTCCACTGGGGGAGAGGTAGACAGACTCTGCAGCCATAAGAGTCCCGGGCTGCCTGGCATGCTGAGCTGCTGATGGAGCTGGACTTACTGGAGTCTGATAAAGTGTTCCTGTCATTTCTGTGCCTCGTCCCCTCAGGGAAGGCGAGCGTGGACGCCCCGCTGCTCCAAGATCCCAATCAGGTCTGGGCCGAGTGGCAGAGCTGGAGTGAGAACGAGGGCGCCCAACCTCAACTCTGCGTAGCTCCCCAGGCCTCGAGGCAGCTCCTGCCACTCGGAGTTCACCCACAACCGGCGGGGAGCGATACACTCCATCTATGTCCTCTGCACTACTGCTGACAGTTGACCGAGCCAGTGGGGGACCCGGCGACAGGTAAACAGAGTCCTCACCGGGGCCACGATGAGCGTCTGGTTCTGGGGGTGGGGCAGTCTGGAGGAGACGGAGGCGGTTTGCAGGGGCGATGCCCTGTCTTCCGTGCAGGGAACAGAGCCACCAGCCAGGTCCACCGCTCCGCTCCTGTTCAATCACCATCAGGATGTCACCTTTCCGGAAAGCCAGCTCCTCCGGGCTCTCTGCTGTGTTGTCAAACAGTGCCTTTGCTAGTACCGTCTGAGGGGGCGAGGAGACACAGACCAACGCATTCAGTAAATCTCTCTCTCACACAGCAAATATAAAAGTAGGCTTTAATAATGAGACTTAATTCACACAGGCTAGTGCCTCCCATCTGACCACCACAAACAAGCAAGTACATTGACACGCCGAGTCAGCAGTACAAAAAGGTTAATTGTGTGCGGTCGCTGAATGGAGAGTGAATGGGAGTGAATAGGGAAGATCCCGTAAAGTGTCCACGTGAGGGACGGAGGACAGGAAGTGGATGGGTAAACAAAAACAAAGATGGAAAATGTAAAAGCTATCGTCATGGCAAACTCAAAATCCCCAGCTGGGTCAGTAATCATGAAGGAGAGAGGGAAAAGGGGCACAGTCAGGGAGGATCGATGATCCAATGGACAACTAAAGCCTAATGGTAATGAGCGAGATGAGAGGGAGGGGGAGGGGATGAGAGGGCACATCTGTCCCTTGCTGTTTAGGGTTTAATTGCCAACTCAAAGCCAGTGAGTCAAGCCCCCTTTTCTTTCTCTAGACCGACCCCCTGGGGACCACTGAGCTCAGCTTAGCCATGTGGGACCCCCATAAAACAGTAATACAGGCAATGAGTATCCATTTAAAACATACAGATAGAATGAGGTGGCACAAGAACATAATAATAATTTATATATGCTGCTGTTCCAATTACATTTTCCATCACATCCAGTCATTACTGTGACAACGTGGTAACTTTACATATGTAAATGCAGATTTATCAATCGAATCAAAAAAGTACAGTACTCACGGAGACAGACATTGTGGTTAGATGAATAGTCGACCCTCAGAGAAACTATAAATCAGGCGTCCTGGTCAGTCAGGATCCTCCATCTCCTGGATGAGCGGGTCACCAGGGAGAGCCGGTGCCGGGGCACAGCTGTGTCTGGGCAGGACGCATCTCAAAGACCCGGAGCCTCGTCGTCCGCCATCACACGGAACCTGCAATCCGATGTAGAAACGCGTCCCGTGTTTATTTCGCAACACGCAACAGACTCACACGACATGTGTGTGTGTGTGTGTGTGTGTGGAATGAGAGAGGAAGACAGCGGCGACCTGTCTGTCCTCCCCACGCCCAGTCACTTTACTTTAAACGCCGCTCAGAGGAAGCTAACGTTCACTTCACGCCGTAGGTAAACGAGTGCAATCGCTAGCAAATCCATCGCGTATAGCTGAGTGTGTATCTGCATAACCCCTTTATATAATCATTAATTAAATTAATAAAATAACGAAATAACGTAATATATGTTGCCGCGGACTAGCTAGGAACACTAGCATGATAGCGTTGATATTAGCTACAGTACACAGCCTTGTTAAACGCTGGTTATCTTCACCGTCTCTCGCTGCTAAGGCTAGCGTTCAGTCCAAAACAACAATGGCACCGCCGGCTAAAACCACTACAGCCCATTTTGTTTGCTAATTCAACATTATGAGCCAGTAGTTAGAAATTTACCTTGCTTTTTTCGGTTAACTTCGTGTCGGCGTGCGAGTATATGAGAGGTGAAATCACTTCTTTTCAAGCGTGAATATCTGCGGCCATCGACGTTCAATCATCTTCGGCGATGACAACAAAATGATCTCCGCCTCCTTGGACGTTTACGTCTTTCGCTGATCTATAAATGCATCAGCAATGTTAGCTCGCGGCTTTAGACCAATCCAGCGCTTTCGAAGTCGCACAGCCAACCGCAGACGGAAGCACGGCGCTTGCGTGATTGGCTCGGTTTTCTGTGGGTTGCGTTTCAGGGCGTTCAAATTAAGTCGTTAATAACAAAACACTGTAAGTCGAGAAGAATAAAATTGTGCACCATTAAACAAATACAATTGTTTTTTTTAACTCACATTATTATATGTCGTGAACATTTCACCACATATGGCTGGTGCGTTTAATGACAACAACCCACCAAGCCAAGGCTTTTATTTTGACAGCTGGACTTTTACCCGGAACAACCCTGACAATAAGAAAACCTGAACCGTCAGTCGTCGCGGGTCTTGGTCCGACACATTGCAGCTAGTTTTAACAAAATCACCAGTTTTACGCTTGAGTTGAGTGTTGCATGAACTGAAGGGTAAGCGAACGGAACTCCCCTGATCATATATGCACAATCACATTTTACGCAGGTCCTCAAAATGCATCTTCGTGAACTAAGTTATTTCCTTTGTAAGCACCATTCGACTACTGTTTGCACAACTATTGCCTCCGTTTGGATCAATAAATATGTGATTAATTCAACTGACAAAAAATGTGTTTTCCAAAATAACGAACTTTTTTTAATCCATGATATCACTCAGCTGCCAGATCTCATATGACCTTTGCCCTTCTTACCCATTTTTTTCAAAGGTAAACATAAGTGACTGTTATGTGTTCACAGGTGATGCAGCGCAGTGTTTTCAGGTGCCTTATCACTAATCCTGTTGCCGGCCTGAGAAGCATGTCTCAAAGCAGCCTTTCTGGGAAAGTAGCCATAGTCACTGCCTCCACAGATGGGTAGGAATCTGCATATTGTGTCACCCAGTAAACTAATCATAATAATAGTTACTATAGAGATTTGCACTCCCTCCATCTCCTCAGCATTGGACTGGCTGCAGCTCAGGCTCTGGGGAAAAGAGGAGCCCATGTGGTGGTGAGCAGCCGACGACAGGCCAACGTGCAAAAGGCTGTGGAGCTGCTGAAGAGCCAGAGCATCCAAGTGACTGGGACCACGTGTAACGTTGGTAATGGAGAGGACCGGGAAAAACTGGTTCAGCTGGTGAGCTGCTGTCTCAGGGTTGCGTCTGAAGAGATGCATTAGTTATTTTGTGTTTATACGACAGGCTACTGTACCAACAACTACAAGGCCGCCAGTGAATCTTTTTATTTATCATTAACAACATTAATAATTCTTTGTTTGGTGTAGACGCTGGAGAAGTGTGGGGGTATTGATATCCTGGTTTCCAATGCAGCAGTCAACCCGTTTTTTGGAAACATCATGGACACTTCAGAGGAAGTGTGGGACAAGGTATAAACAATATGTATGATTCTGATTTTTAATCAACCACTGGATAATGTGTCATCGTCCTCCTCACACAGGCTCTTTCATGGTATCATTTTAATATTAAATTGTTCTTACGTCTAGATCCTGTCCATAAATGTGAAATCATCCGTCCTCCTGACCAAGTTGGTGGTGCCTCATATGGTGAAGAGGGGGTGAGTGACAGAATATTATGCAGTGTCATGTGATTGGCAAGACCCAAACAATAAAGATGACATAAGCATCCTCTGTATTTTAATTTCGTGTGTGTCTGTGTTTTCCTGCCAGAGGGGGAAATGTCGTATTTGTGTCATCTGTGGCTGGATACCAACCATTCCAGGTGGTTGAGAGATGTTTGGAAGGGTTTATTACACTGTTGGACTGATAGACAGAAAATACAAATACAAATACGTTTGTAAGGATAATATAGTGTGACATTTTGTGTTTCTGATTGTCTCCCTGCAGGGTTTGGGTCCTTATAGTGTCAGTAAGACAGCCTTGTTGGGTCTGACCCGGGCTCTGGCACCTGAGCTGGCTCCAAGTAACATAAGAGTCAACTGCGTGGCCCCTGGAGTTATTAAGACCCGCTTCAGCTCAGCTGTGAGACGAAAACACACAATCTTTCCCTCATACTCTCAAATTCTCTATGTATAATGGGGCTGGATCTTGTGTACTTTCTGTTAACATGTGAAACAACGACAGGTTTTCTGTAATTTACTGCTCTGTTGTTATCCAGTTATGGGAGAATGAAGAAACCATGGATGAGTTCAAGAGGCAGCTCTGCATTAAAAGGTTCAACTCGTGCTCACAAGGAAACGTGTCGCCAATTTTGTAAATCATTCATAAGTGTTTGAATAATATATGAATCGATTTCATATTCTTTCCCGTCAGAATTGGAAAGCCAGAGGAGATTGGTGGAGTGATTGCCTTCTTGTGCTCGGAGGAGGCGTCGTACATCACTGGAGAGACCATCACCGCGACAGGGGGGATGAACTGCCGACTCTGAGCCTCCAGTGACAACGCAACAAATCAGCACCTAATTGTGTGTCTCTTTAAATAATTGTTTTTCTATTTGAATACTCAGAGTATTCTTCTTTCATCATTACACAGCATGATCAAATAAGATGCTCAAAATCTTTATAAAACAAATCATGAGAACAGACTACTCAAGACTTTGGGCGATATTTGTCATTGTGAAAAGATTTCTTATCAAGATACGAGAGATCATTTCCATGTAAAAAGAAATATTAAACTTTTATTAGCAGGAATTATATATAGCATGGTTAAACCTGTGCAATAACATAAAAATAACAAAAAAAATAAATAACCTTAATTTGCATTTCGCAGTAAATAATCTGTGTCAGGAACATTTCAAAAACCTGTCTTCCATGATGACTCAATCTGACCTGAGCTTTGATTACAATATAAAAAAGAACAAACCTAGTAAGTGGTGGAGATGCCTACTCTACCAAAATCCTGATTATTATTCCTATTTATTAAACCTGGGAGTGAAAATCCACCTATTCATCTGTGCTTACTTCCAGTCAACAGTAAGTCTCGCTGCGCCGCGCCGCGCCACGCCGGGCCGCGCCACGCCGGGCCGCTCCAGGTTTCCAGTACTCCCTCAGAGTGGGAACATATGTGCCATGTTTGGTCTTGTAGTAGCGCTTGATGAAAAGCTGAGTGAGATCATGTGTAAAAAAAAAAACAGGACAACATTAACGCCTTTAATTTTGACTAATCCACTGATTTTCACTGCACGTGAAGAGATGGTTTTCTCAAATCGAACATACATACCCTGCCTTTGAAGTTCTTCGTCGCCTCGTCTTCAGAATCAGCTACATATTCCTCGCTACCACCAGGAAGGGCCAACATCTCTGAACACAAAAGCAAACTGTTACACTGGAATCCGTGCAGGCGATTTTGCATTCCCTGCGTTCCGTTAAGTCACCTGTGTTGCTCCGTGGCTGAGGAGATCTGCTTACGCCAGGAAATACAGGATGATTTCTGTCAAGTAGAAACAACATCGTTAAACAACCGAGTCGTAGCTGAAACCGCACGTAAAGGGAAGACATGAGAATCATGAACTAAGCTGCTGTCATCTGCTCTGTCTGAAAAATCATTTAGATGTAAAGGTTGCACTATATATAACCTGCAGTTTTTAACCGACAATACAACACGTCTACATGTTCATATCGGTATCGCCATGTATGTATTTGTAAGGTTTGAACCAGGGTGTAACAAGCTAGAGTGAAATGTGCGTTGCATGGTCCAATGTCCTCTACAAGTTCTAATGTTTTGTTTTATTTTGAAACTTAAACATCAGACCAGAATCTGTTTTTCCTCACAATTTAATAAAATATGATTTACAGCAACACGATGCAGAGAACCCAGAACACGAAATGCAACTTTGGAGGGTTTTTCTTTTTAAGATAATGGTTGAGTTATGATCATTCAAACTTGACATAAGAACAGGCATACTTTACACCATGTTTCTTACTCTTTATCATCCAAGCCAGAAATGTCTAATTCAGACTTAACAAGCCGGGTGCTCGTGGTTTTATGCACTGAAGCTTTGACTGGTGACTTCTTCCTCCACCTCTGCTGCTCTTGATATGAAGGCTTTCCTTCCCCGTTGGTCCTGTTTGCATGACACGCAGCATCTGGCAGTTTTTCGATAACGACCCTGGGTTGGCTTTCCAGACAGGACACAAATATGGAGCGGAGGGATGGATCATCAGGAAGGCGGAGCCTTGGAACGGCCGTAATCGGGATCTCCGAGTTTAACTCCTTGCCTTGTACGTTTTTTGCTCCTCCTTCCTCTGTCTCGTTTCTTCTCTGCTCGTCCCTACCTTCCCTCACCCTGCTTATCTTCTTTCCCCCTTTCCCAGATCTGGTCATGCCTGATGCGTCTTCATCTTCCTCAAATTCTCTTTTGTCAGGTTGCTTGCGTTTCACCCCTCTGTTTCTTATGGAGACGTTCCTCTCCTCCTCTCGCTGCTCTTCACCATCTTCACCCTCTTTCACTCCATCTTCATTTGGCTTTTGGTTTTCTTTAGTGACAGAGACTTTCAAGTTTTCTTTCGGTTCCACATGTGTGCTCGGTGAACCCTCTTTGCTGGAGGGCTCGTCACGTCTCGCTACCCTTTTACTGGCAGAGATCATGGCGGGTACATCTTTGTTCAATATAAGTCCGATAACAGGTCTAATAAATGGTGTTTTGCCTCTCGTCTGGGTGCCGCTATCAGACTGGACTGAAGCAGACATTTTGGTTCCTGCTGACTGATTTGAATGTGGTTTTCCAGACAGTGGCAGAGAAAGTGAATCCAGGATACAGTCTCCCATATTTGGAGGGAGAGAAGCTAAGAGAAACAACACAAAGGTTAATAAATATTCATAGAAATGAATCACTGAATTTTAAGTCTTGGTGTTACAGTCATCTGTAGAGGAAGTTATTATGCTCCACCTGCTGGCTCGAGGTGACCAAGACATGTTTGATGCTGAAGCAAAACATTCAGTAGCTGGGGCTGAGTGGCTGACTGTGCACACTCCTCCAGGACAGGCGGGGCATCACTGAGCCATGACACAGTCTGGAGAAAAAGGATTAGATGTTACAGTTTCCTTACAAAACAACAATAAATAAATGATGTTTTTTTCAAAACCCAATTACAGTTGAATGGGTCTCATTAAGCTGACACGTACTACAAGTTAAAACATACAAACATTTATATGAGAGATACACTGGACTGATTGGACTTAATTTAAAAAATGGTAATAAATTAAGTGTTATTCCTAACAAGACAAGCGAGGATGCTCAAAACAAGCTAGCTACCTGTGCCAGGTTGGGAGCTGGAAGCAACTGGTCCAGACGGATCAAAAACTCCCACAGGAGCTTTTCTAGTTCCTCATCAAATTTTGAACCATATTCCACAGGGAATTCCTCCTATCCAGAGACAGAAAAGAAAATCCATGTTTCCAGCATACATCAAAACAAACGTAAAAACAATGGCTGGACTTTGGAGGAGAAGCACTCACCTTGAAGAACTGTTCTCTCTCTGCTGGGTCTGTAAGCAGCGTGTGGATGAATGAATGGAAGCATTCGACTGTTCTCTCCACTTTAACATCCTTCTTCTGGGAGACAAAATCACAACAAACACAGTGAGAAGCTTACAACATTACAATCAATCAATTCCTAAAACATGCTATTGTTTACACTCTTATTTGTGTGTTTTGGGGGAGGATGGGTTAATGGCTTTCTGAACATGTATGAGATGTAATCTACCACTGCAGGAGCTGAGGAGGTCGAAGGAGGAGCTGGAACGCGGATCCTTGTCATGTGGCGCTCGATAACCTTCGCATCAGGCTGTGCACGACACAGCTCTAATATCAGCTGAAAAAAAAAAGTGGAGGATGCTGATTATCATCTCAATGTAAACATCAAGCCAGGAGACATAACAACAATAATAACAGTAATAGGGTAGTGACATGAAGACTCACCCGTCCTCTCAGCCCCAGTGTCAGTTTGCCTTGGTGTCTGACGGTGAGCAGCCCAGGAACAGACTCACAGGCCGATGTGATGAATTCCTCCACAATCCCATACTGCATCACATCCCTCTGCTTCAGCACTTTCCACACAGCAGCAGACACCAGGCGAACCGGCGGTGCCAGGAGCCGCAGAGCAGCGAAGGGAAGGCTGACATCTGCGGAGGAGGCAAACACAGGAGACACTGATTCAGTTCACAGCCACTGATCTGATCTGGGCCCAAACACAAGTCAGCGATGCTAATGCGGAAGTGAGTCCACTGTCAAACTGATCTAACGTCACACCGCTAACACTTATCCAACACTGATCTAACACTTACCGACTTCCTGTTTTTTTTTAGTGGCCATCCCACTAAACCAGGTGGAAGCAGCAGATCTGTGGCGTTAAAAAAAAAAGTTGACGTACAACCAACGTTAGCTTTGACAGGCTGCTTCCCGATAAAGCATCAAAACAGACAAATGGTGAGGAATAAACAGTCAACGCAGGCAAAAGTGTTCCTCAGATGTTGTTTACTCACTCCAGTGATGACCGGAGATGTCTGTTTGCAAATCACCCGCACTATTCTTGTTGTTTACCGACTATAAACAAAGCGACCAAAGCTCCCGCGAGGAACTCTGTTTCTCATCCTCCCGCCTTCACCGGAACAAGAGCGAACGCTCAAAACTCGGCCTTGGGCCTCCCGAAAGGGCGGTGCTTCAAGACAGCGTGAATGAAAGACATCGGCTAAATGGTAGAAACTCCACCCACGCGAGCACTACAATAAAGAGTAACAAGTGCACCCAAAAATTCTCTCAGGATGTGACGTTAGATGTCGCTCGACATACGTTTAATCAACAGTTTACGTCATGTTAAAACGCTTGTTTGAATGTTTTTAGCTAAAAACAAAACAAAACAAAAAAATCGCAACAAAAACGTTAAAATTCTGTGAAGAATATCCATAAAACAATTGTGGATCTTATCAACCTAAAATACATGTTCATAAAAATAAAACATGATTTTATCATAATTTGATGGAGCATAATGTTTAAAAATGAACAATAAAAGTGTATATTATTAATCATGTGTATATTATTCATTTAAAACTTTACAACCAGTTTTACTGTATTATCATTTTGGCTATCATGGTAATCAATGAATTTGCTTACACACACACACACACACAGGCCAAATGACCTTTGCCCTCTGCTGCTCTGTATCTGTATAATCATCAGGTCTTGTGCAAAGTCCACTTGCCGGGTCGGACACAAGGAGTCCTGACACAATTTGTCAAACCAAACACCCAGGAAAACAACAACGCAGTGAGGAGCGACAACAAGACACAAACATGGAAAGTACATCGTCATTTCTAAAGTAAGTCAACAGTCAGCTTTGGCATGATGATTGAATATTATTTGGGTTTAGTTCATGACTGGTCGGTTTGATCCACAAACCAAACAGAGTTTGATCAGGTCAAAAGAAGCCTTATCGTTACCTTTGTGAAAATCTCTGATGGTCCAGGCAGATTTTTTAATAATTTTGTGTTGTCTTTTCGCCAGGTCAGTAACCCAGCGAGTGTGGTCACCAGCCCAGCGACCTTTCAGAGTGTGTGGTCACAACAGACAGACCAGGAAGGGCATCACAGCTGGGACCCTCCAGGAGCTGAAGGAAAGGGTGAGTGTCGATGTGGAAAGAAATAAAAGGACTAAGATGGAGCTGTTTACAGGAACTAGGAAAGATGTAGCCTATTATGTGATAGAAACAACTGAAATAACAAAGTCAAGAGAAACCAACGAGTTAAAACTGTTTGAGAATGAAGAATGAAAACGTTAAATTACTTAAATCTGAGTAACCATTTTAAAAAATATCATTTAATAGTGTTTCAGTGTTATCTTATTTTTATCGATAAGGATCTCTGACTTGTACCCCGGCTGTAGGTGTGCCAGGCGCTGCTGCTGTCCCTGTCCGCGGTGTCTCTGTCTCTGGTCTGTGAGGACGATGGCACAGAAGTAGACTCAGACGAGTTCCTCGTGACGCTTCCCGACAACACCATGCTCATGGCCCTGGAGCCGGGACAGACATGGAGACCGCAGACGGTGAAATATTACTCATGATGCAGGCTTCTTCTAATATCCAGCACACATTTTTAATACCCGTGACTGTCGTTGCTCATTCTCGCAGGGTATCGTCGTGTCCAAATCTCAAGACCACAACAAGCCACGGACCGGGAAAGACATAGCTCGCGTCACCTTTGACCTTTATAAGATGAGCCCAAAGGATGTGTTTGGCTCCCTGAGTGTGAAGGCCACATTTCAAGGTCTGTACTCAGTCAGTGCTGACTTCCAGTGTCTGGGGCCCAAGAAAGTTCTCAGGTAAGACAAGGGGAGGCACTGATGTTTTTAACAAAGCGTTCCGCTGTGTATCGTTTAGCTTATTTTCTATATTTTTTGACCTGATGTAAGCTTGCTCAGGTGTGGAAAATGGTGCCGACAACAGTTGATCTGTTTTTCAGAGAGGCCCTGCGTGTGGCCTCCGCCCTCCTTCAGGCTGCTGGACACCTCCTTATCACCACCGCTTCCATGATCCGTCGTATTATCGAAGGTGCTGAGTTTTGGCAGCCACAGAGGGCAGAGTACACAGCCAGCTGGAACTGACCGAGCCAAGACAAACCTCTTTTAATTACATAACCCAGCTGAATCTTTGCTGATTTAATAGCGACTGGTTATTTTCTAGCTTTTTATCTCGTCTCTGTGAGGTTTTATTATATCACGCTATAAAACATTTTTTTTAAATCTGCTTCTTTTTGTCAAAATACTCTGCTGTTCTAATTATTTTGTGTTAACTCTATGCACTGTATTCCACTTTAATCTATAACAAAGAGCATCACCTTCTCTGATGTTATTAAGTCAAAAATCTACTTATGTAGGTGAACTTAATCTCTGGCAACTGATTTTTTTTTTACTTTAATGGTACTTAATATCAATACACTGATCTGACCTTTGACCCCCAGACTCTGGAGCCCGGCATATCCGAATCCAACGACAAGAAAAAGATTTTTCTCATATTTCAGAATGTGTGTGTTTCATTTTATAGATAATGAAGCAATTTTTAATATGTATTATTATTATTATTATTATTGTTATTACAAATCTGAATGTATTTCACACTGAAAAGCTCCTCCAACATGTGTCTGCTACTCCCTTTTCTATGAAACAAAACTGAACCTTATCAATGTTTGCTGACCGGTTCGTTGGACTCCACCCTTCAATGTCTGATTTACTCTTGATGACAAAACCTTTCAGGGAACCGAAACTGCTGAACACTGGCTGTGTCTGTGTGAAGACTCGAGTCGGAGAGATCGGATTTCTTAGAACGTACTTATTATTCAAGTCAATTGGTTTCCTGTTTTTGAAAACATGTCTGAGAACATGCACACGGACACGCAGCCAATTATCCTCTGCGACATGTGTATGGAGGACAAGACACCAGCACGGAAGACCTGCATGAAATGTGAGATCTCCATGTGCGTGCAGCACCTGCAGGCCCACCTGACAACACCTGTGTTACTGCAAACCCATCCTCTGACGGAGCCCATGGCTTTATGTGGCACCACTAAATGCCCCCAGCACGGCAAACTCCTGGAGTACTACTGCCTGGATGACATGACCTGTGTGTGCGTCTCCTGCGCCATTGAAGACCAGCACCGCCTGCACAATATGAAAACCTTCTCCACAGCCCACAAGGAGCTCACCGAGAAGCTCACGGCCGAGCAGAAGGCGTTACAGAAGAAAACCAATGATGAGCATGTGAGTCTGGAAAAATGGGAGAAGCGTGAAAAAGAGAAGCTGGGTGGCTGTAGCGTGCGTCTCATTGAGGCCATGACTAATTTGCGTGATGTCGCCCTGAACAGCGTCCAGAGTTCGGTCTCTGCCCGTATGGTGGCCATAAAAACAAGCAAGAGCAGCATGCAAGCGGCGCAGCGTGAGAAGGACACCTTCAGGTTCCTGCAGATGTATTCACAGGTGCATCAGGATGTGGAGAGTGCCAAGGCCGTGGACATGAGGAAGGGCTTGGCGCCTGGCAGTGAACGTGATAAGCTCGTCCAGGAGATAAGAGAGCAAAGTGAAAAAATGATGGAGCAAGCGGCTGAATTCTGGGGCTCCTTGTTGAGCATGGTTGATCCAGACCAGGAGCTCTATGCCAGTGGTTCTGATCTGATCTTTGAGCCACAGATTTTTGGCGCTTGCATGTCACTTTCCAAAGACAGCAGGGAGGTTTTCCACAGTAGCTGGCTGGGGCAATGCGGTGCCACTCTTCTCATCAATTCCAACCAATCAGCTCCTAATTTTCAGAAGTGGCTGATCCGTCTGTCTGAAAAGTATGATTGGATCATCGGTATATGTGACAAAAAGTCTGTACAGGACATAAAGGCCGGACCCGTCTATGGCCTTTGCTGCAAAGAGAACCAGCTCAGCTATCTCACAACAGAGAGTAATGATGGTTTAGATGGTTCCATCAATCCAAAAGGTTCTGGGCTGACGAATAGTGTCACGATCCAAACAGAAGAACAGCACAGGGTTTCATCCACTCCGATCAAATGTAAGGGGAAGAAAGGCGATGAGGCTGAATCACCGCCCGAAACAGTGGAAGTGTTTTGGAATTTTGTTGCTTCCTCCCTGTCCTTCTTCAAACGAACCGGGCTGCACCAGAGGGAAGAAATAATCACGATTAAGATGGGCCTCAGCAACTGGGACATGGCTCCCTTTGTCCAACTGGGAAAGCAAGATGCCCAAATCAGTAGTCAGCCCCAAAGTCAGTGGAAATGCTCCTGTGGCCAAACGCGGGACCTCAACACATACAGCAATGGAATGATGATGTCATCTCGCCAGACTAAGTGTCACTGTGGAAATATCATCAGTTGCAGGTGCATCACGGAGATGGTTTGTGAACTTCTGTAGTGGAACCATATTGGTCATTGCTAATCAATATACAATAATCAGTACATGGGTAAAAATACATATAAGTGAAGCTATGATTTGGGGGGTTGGTTTTTTTAATCATTTGTCTCCATCTACTGGTGGTAAGCTTGTCTGTGCTGTCATACATACAATTTCACATAAGCCGCATTGAGTCAGAATGGTACCAAGGAGTGACTCTTGGCACAAACATACATTGTCAATAAACCAATCAATAATAAAGCAAGTGAAATTTTAAGACGTGGAATGTTTTTATTGACTCAATAAAAGGTGAAGGGGAAAAATTAATTAAAAACTGCATTTTAAATGTTTTGGCAACATAACATCTTTCAGTCACATAAATATTTAGCTTGTCCGTATAATTTATCACATCTGTTATAATTTTATATGTCAGTGGCACACACAGTGCATCATATTGGAGATACTGTTCATTGACGATTTGCATACACTGCACATAAAAACATCATCTCAGGATGTTGCATTGGAATGCTAAGAAAGCAGACATTGACTGCCCTAGCTTGGACCTTACTGTATGACAATGAGACAATGACCTCTGGACCAAAAGGTTAGCATTTAGAGTCAGTCAAAGTGTTGCATATATTATAACTGCAATAACGTTTTAACTTGAAGAACCTCTACTTATATGTAAGAAAAAGGATAAAAAGATTGTGCGCATCTGTTCACTTGCGTGTACATGTGGTTAATACAACACACAGCATCTAAGAATCACACAGGCAGTGTTGCAGGCCTGTCCCTCAACCTGACGCAAGATCGGACTGGACATTCAGCTGCCGCTGCCAAAGACGGTGTTGAGCTGCTGGGTGACCCTGATGAAGGTGGTCCTGCGGCTCAGCTCCTTTAGCTTGGCTGCACCAACATAGGTGCAGGTGGAGCGGACGCCACCTAGGATGTCTCGTATAGTCTCGTCCACGGGACCTTTGTAAGGTACTTCCACTGTCTTCCCCTCGGACGCTCTGCAAAAACAAATATCTTCAGAGAAGACAGACAAACGTCCAGAAACACAGAGAGAGGACTAAGACGTACTTTTCACTTGTGCAAAACAATGACAGTGACTCTGACCTGTACTCAGCCACACCGCCTGCATGCTTCTTCATCGCTGTGTCGGAGCTCATTCCATAAAACAGCTTGTATTTCTTGCCATTCTTCTCGATGGTTTCACCTCCGCTCTCTGAGTGGCCAGCCAGCATACCACCCAGCATCACAAAGTCTGCTCCAGCACCTGAGAGTCACGTAAGAATAACTCTGTTATAATGGAAAATATTCTTACTCTGATTCTAATATGAAGTCGACAAAAACGAACCAAAAGCCTTTGAGACATCTCCTGGACAAGTACACCCTCCATCCTGTATGGGAGAGACAAAAAACAAACACACAATGAAGTGAGTTTAAGTGGTGTCAAACTTCTCAGCCGTTAATGAACTGTTATAGAAAAGTAACTTACAGAGATGATGTGGCCGCCCAGTCCGTGGGCTGCATCTGCACACTCAATCACAGCACTAAGCTGCGGGTAGCCCACCCCTGTCTTTTTACGAGTGGTGCACACAGACCCTGGAGAGAAAGAGGCAAGAGATGACTTGCAAGAAAATTTGCAAACAGGAAACCACAGACTGTTGAGATGGGGTGACCATGTCCTCTCCTGAGAAATGTGCCATATAAACGCTGCGTTCTCATCACCTGGTCCGATGCCTACTTTGATGATGTCAGCGCCAGCCAGGATCAGCTCTTCCACCATCTCCCCGGTCACCACGTTTCCTGCCTGAGCAAAAATTAAACAATAAATCTGTTCCTTTTCCCAGCACCACATTAAATTGTTTAAATGGCAACAAACAGACATCTACTGACCATGATGGTGTGTGAGGGGAACTTTTCCCTGACGTCTTTGACAAAGTGAACAAAGTGTTCAGAGTAGCCGTTTGCCACATCTACGCAGATATACTTGATCTGTGGCACGGCGGCCAAGATGGCCGAAATCTTCTCAAAGTCACCATCGCCTGTTCCTGTGCTGACTGCTACACTCTGTGACCAGAGACGAGAGAGAGAGAGAGCAGTGTCACCGTCAGAAAACTCCCCGAAAATAAAGGGCTGCAATAAAACATTAAAAGAACTTTTAGTACCTCCACACATTCGGGATGTTTTGCTGCAAACTCCCTCCAGTCATCCACAGAGTAGTGTTTGTGAATTGTGGTGAAGAGAGCAAACTGGAGGTGTGGAGAGAAAAAAAAACAATCATGAAGATTTTTGTGCAAAAACATTTGTAGGCGTGTGTCTTTGACCTAACGATCACATTTTATATTTTCTGTGATTTAAAAATTGGACAAAAGGTTTGAAACTTCCAGTAGTTGCTGCAAATAATTACAAGTACAAGGACACAAAAACGTAGCTACACATAAGTGACATAATCATGAGTGATGTAGACACAGCGCATGTAATGCGCAGCAGACCTGGTGCAGAGCCAGGGCCATCTCAAAGGTCCCCACAGTGTCCATGTTGGCGGCGATGATGGGGATCCCTCTGTAGGTCCCTTTGGAGTTCCTGAAGATAAAACTCCTCATCAAGTCCACCTGAAATAAACAAGAACAATGAGACATTAGTGCATTTGACAGTTTTATAGATTTGCTAGACAAACGTACTAACAACTACCGTATTTTCCGGACTTGTCAGGATCCTAGTGTTTTTTCCTTGTTTTCCCTCCCCTTTTGTGGGCGTGTCTAGAGCTGGGCGGAGCTGGAGTTACCACTTACTTGCACACCTGCTCTCCATCACCCATCTGCAATCAAGCCACCCGCCAACTATCTGCCACTTCTACTCTCCCCTGGATATAGGCCTGGTTCAGTTCACCACTCATGGCCAGATTGTCGACTTACCTCAGTGTTCCTGGCTTGCACACCTGCTCTCCATCAACCATCTGCAATCAAGCCACCTGCCAACTATCTGCCACTTCTACTCTCCCCTGGATATAGGCCTGGTTCAGTTCACCACTCATGGCCAGATTGTCGACTTACCTCAGTGTTCCTGGCTTTGCTTGCTTTCTACGAGGACTCCAAACCAAAACCTCTGCACCGGCTCCAGCTCCAGCTAATTATTTTGTCTTCATTAAAGAGACTTTTTTTTGCAACAATTCCTTGACTCTGTTGTCTGCATCATAGGTCCAGCACTCGTCAGCTATGACAGAACAATCTGGCCATGACATGGACCCTGCAGACAGGCTTTGAAGAACAGCCTGTCCGGCGAGCGGTCAGCCACCAGGGTGTAATAATTGGACAACACGAACACAGCATTCGCGTCCTGGCCGCGAACAACCAGGCTCTTGCCCAGCAAGTATCGGAATTAACCACACAGGTTTCAGCCCTACTCACTGCTTTCTCATCAGCTTCAACTGCTTCTGCTCCTCCTGCAGCCTCTGCTCCACCAACAATGCAGGATTCCCGGGCAACGGACCCAGATCCTTATTCAGGTCAGCCAAGTCTTTGTCGAGGTTTTTTGTTCCAGTGTATGTCTGTTTTTCAGTTAAGACCCACACCCTTCACCTCAGACACCTCCAGGATTCAGTATATTTGTGGTTTATTAAGGGGTAGAGCTCTGGCATGGGCTGAAGCCAGGTTTTTCCGGCAAACATTCAGTGGAGTGAGTTATGGTGATTTTGTTGAGGAGTTTAAAGGTGTGTTTGACCATCCAGATTACCAGTCTGATGCCTCCATGCGCCTAATGACCCTCTCTCAAGGACTACGTCCAGTTTCAGATTATACCATTGACTTCTGGACTCTGGCTGCTGAGGTGGGTTGGACTGATGATGCCTTGAAAACAGCCTTCAAGAAGGGGTTAAGCATTCAAATCAGAGATGAACTTGTTTCCAGAGATGAGCCTTCTGACCTGAAGACTCTGATTTCTTTATCTAATAGGATCGATGACCGTCTCCGCTCCCACCGTCGGGAGAGAGCTGCGATGTCCCCGGCTTCCAAACCACAGCCTTTACCTGCCTCTCCGGTCCGCACTCCTATTCCAGACTCCTCTCTGGGCTCCCCTCAAACACTACCTGAGGAGCCCATGCAGCTTGACCGGGGCCATCTCTCCCCGGAGGAGAGTTCACGACGCCGTCAGGCAGGCGCGTGCCTATACTGTGGCAAGAGGGGTCATTTCATCTCCCACTGCCCGATTCGACCAAAAAAGACAGGGCCCGTCAGTAGCTCTGGGGGTACTGGTGGGCCAAGCAAGATCCCCCTCTGTCCGTAAGCCCCGTTTTCAGATCTCTGCCACTCTTGACTGTCCTGCTTTGTCGTTGCCTCTTTTTGCCCTAGTAGATTCTGGGGCCGAGGGGAATTTTTTGGACCAGCAGGTAGCGATACAGACAGGCATAAGGTTGTTGCGTTTGGAGCAATCCCAGACTGCGTTGGCTGTGGATGGACGCCTGCTGGCTCGAGTTACACAACCCTGATATTGATTGGGCCAAAGGGAGGATTTCTGGGTGGAGTTTGTTTTGTCATGCAACCTGTCTGCAATCTGCTTTGTCTCCAGCTAGAGCAGGGGTGGGCAATTAATTTTTACAAGGGGCCACATAAGAAACCTGAATTGTGTCAGAGGGCCACACCAAGTAGCTGGGTGGTGTCACCTACATCGCAGCTCTCATCCATACTGTGGCAATTCAAATTCAAATCCTGAAACAAAACAACCTGTGTACCACAGATTAAGCTTTACCTTTCATTTCTGAGAAAGAAATACTTGGCAGTCCACGTGTTGTTGAAAACATGGCATTCGTTACCAATCTTGAGGCTAACCTGGCTAGCGTCACTTATCACTGTTCACCTTCACTCACAACACACGCACGCACATATGTCGATACGGAGGTAATACAAACGTAAATGTAAACGCTTTTCAAAATAAAATTTCAAATTTCAAAATAAAAGCAGCACAGTTGTATTGTAAGCATGACACAGATATTTGTTTAATTTATGTTGTAATTTATGATTGGCCTCACGGGCCGGACAGAGACGTAGAAAGGGCCGGATGTGGCCCGCGGGCTGTAATTTGCCCAGGTCTGAGCTAGAGTCAACCCACTTCCTCCTGAACAACCTGCCAGTCCACCGGATCTCTCCAAGGTCCCTGAGATCTACCACGACCTCTGAGAGGTCTTCAGTAAGGACAAAGCTCTCTCTCTCCCTCCTCACAGACCATATGATTGCTCCATTGACTTGCTCCCTGGTGGTCCGTTGCCTTCCAGTCGTCTCTACAACCTGTCTAAACCTGAACGTGAGGCCATGGAGGTGTACATCAGAGATTCCCTTGCGGCAGGTATAACCCGGCCCTCCTCCTCACCTGTGGGGGCCGTTTTTTTCTTTGTGTCAAAGAAGGATTCGACTCTGAGACCCTGTATTGACTTTCGTGGCCTAAATAACATCACTGTCAAGAATAAGTACCCCTTACCTCTGCTTGATGCCGCTTTCACCCCTCTGCAGGGGGCCTCAGTTTTCACCAAGCTCGATCTCCGAAATGCATACCATCTAGTGAGGATCAAGGAGGGAGATGAATGGAAAACAGCTTTCAACACCCCATTAGGTCATTTTGAATATCTAGTGATGCCGTTCGGTCTCACCAATGCCCCAGCCGTTTTTCAAGCTCTTGTCAATGATGTTCTGAGAGACTTCCTGAATAGATTTGTGTTCGTCTATTTGGATGATATTCTCATTTTTTCTCAGTCCATAGAACAACACCAGGAGCACGTCCACCTCATTTTGCAGCGGCTGTTGGAGAACAGACTATTTGTCAAGGCTGAGAAGTGTGAATTCCACGCCAGGAAGGTCAGTTTTTTGGGCTTCATTGTTGGAGAGGGACAACTTCAAACTGACCCAGAAAAGGTGAGAGCTGTGGCAGAGTGGCCAGTTCCAGAGAACAGGAAGCAATTACAGAGGTTTTTGGGGTTTGCAAATTTCTATCGTCGATTCATCCGGGATTTCAGCCGTGTAGTCATCCCGCTAACTCGCCTCACCTCCTCTTCTGTGCAGTTTTGTTGGACTCCAGAAGCAGACTCTGCCTTCTCCAAGTTAAAAAGACTGTTCACCTCAGCGCCAGTCCTCATCCAACCTGATCCAACACAACAGTTCGTTGTTGAAGTGGACGCATCTGATATGGGAGTCGGGGCGGTGCTATCCCAGAGACGAGAGCCAGGCGGTAAACTTCATCCCTGTGCCTTTTTCTCTCGACGTTTGACCCCGGCCGAGAGGAACTACGATGTGGGAAATCGCGAACTGCTGGCTGTCAAGATGGCTCTCGAGGAATGGCGGCATTGGCTGGAGGGATCCGAGCTGCCATTTATGGTCTGGACCGACCACAAGAACCTTGCCTATATCCAGTCGGCTAGGCGCCTCAACTCCAGGCAGGCCCGCTGGTCCCTCTTCTTCAGCCGCTTCAGTTTCACACTCACTTACCGTCCTGGCTCCCGCAACATCAAGCCGGATGCTCTGTCTCGGCAGTTTAGTACTGAGGAGACATCAACTGAGCCCGAGACCATCCTGTCTGCCTCTCAAGTGGTGGCCCCCATTACCTGGGAGATTGAGTCACTTCTGGTGGCCTACGATGGATAGGGATACCAGATCCTATGTCCTAGCCTGTTCCGTCTGTGCCCGTGGTAAAGCCTCCCACTCTTCTCCTGCTGGTCTGCTCTGTCCCCTACCTGTTCCCGGTCGCCCATGGTCCCACATTTCTGCTGACTTCGTCACTGGTCTCCCAGCTTCCCAAGGTAACACAACTATACTTACCATTGTTGACCGCTTCTCCAAGGCTGCACATTTCATAGCCATCCCCAAACTGCCCACAGCCAAGGAGACTGCTGAGCTACTTACCACTCATGTTGTTCGCCTTCATGGCATCCCTGTTGACATTGTTTCTGACCGGGGACTGCAGTTCACATCACAGGTATGGCATGCTTTCTGTCAGGGCCTAGGCGCAACCGTCAGTTTAACCTCTGGTTTTCATCCTCAGTCGAATGGACAGACGGAACGGGCAAACCAAGACCTGGAGGCCTCTCTGCGGTGCATCACTGCCTCTAACCCCTCTGCCTGGGCCTCCTTCCTCCCATGGATTGAATATGCTCATAATTCCTTGGTCAGCTCTGCCACAGGCATGTCACCTTTTGAAGCGTCACTTGGTTATCAGCCCCCTCTGTTTCCCTCCCAGGAGAAAGAACTTTCAGTTCCCTCAGTTCAGCATCATCTCCGTCGCTGTCAACACATCTGGAACAAGACCCGAGCTGTTCTTCTCCAATCTTCTGCCAAGACCAAACAAGCAGCTGACAAACACCGCATCCCAGCCCCCCAGTATCACACAGGTCAGTCAGTTTGGTTATCCTCAAAGAATATCCCGCTCAAGACAGATTCCCGGAAGCTGTCCCCCGTTACCTTGGTTCATTCGAAATTGTCAAGATAATCAATCCCTCTGCTGTTCGCCTCAAGCTCCCCAGTTCCCTCCGTGTCCACCCCACCTTCCATGTGTCACAGTTAAAGCCGGTCCGCAGCAGTGACCTTTGCCCTCCACCCGCTCCTCCCCCTCCTCCCCGTATCATCGATGATCACCCTGCGTATACGGTGCGCAGGCTCCTGGACGTGCGCCGCAGAGGTAGGGGGTTCCAGTATCTGGTTGATTGGGAGGGATATGGTCCAGAGGAGCGGGCTTGGATCTCTCGGGCCCTCATTCTTGACCCGGATATGGTGAGGGACTTTCACAATGCCAATCCTACCAAACCTGGGGGTCGCCGGGAGGCTCCCATTGGAGGGGGGGTACTGTCAGGATCCTAGTGTTTTTTTCTTGTTTTCCCTCCCCTTTTGTGGGCGTGTCTAGAGCTGGGCGAAGCTGGAGCTACCACTTACTTGCACACCTGCTCTCCATCAACCATCTGCAATCAAGACACCTGCCAACTATCTGCCACTTCTACTCTCCCCTGGATATAGGCCTGGTTCAGTTCACCACTCATCGCCAGATTGTCGACTTACCTCAGTGTTCCTGGCTTTGCTTGCTTTCTACGAGGACTCCAAACCAAAACCTCTGCACCGGCTCCAGCTCCAGCTAATTATTTTGTCTTCATTAAAGAGACTTTTTTTTGCAACAATTCCTTGACTCTGTTGTCTGCATCATAGGTCCAGCACTTGTCAGCTATGACAGGACTATGAGTCGCAGTTTTTTTCATAGTTTGGCCGGGGGTGCGACTTATACTCCAGTGCGACTTATGTGTGAAATTATTAACACATTATTATATCCTGTCACATGTTATTTTCACACTAAACCGCAAGAAGGCGCTCTAGGCCCGTGTTGATAATTGAATTGATAAAACATTGGCCGACGTAGAAG